>JAEIIJ010017451.1:0-29961 GCA_018904815.1 Drosophila ogumai | reverse complement strand
TATTAATTTCCCGATCGTTCCTATGGCAGCTATATGATATAGTTGTCCGATTTTCATAAACTTTATAACACAATTCTGAAATATTATAAAATGGCCATATCTCAAAAATGATGCAAAAATATTAAAAAACAGCCAAGTTATAGTTTTTTTTTACTAAAAATGTATTGAACATTTGTTTGGCAGCTATATGATATAGTCGTCCGATCCGGCCCGTTCCGACATATATAGCAGAGAAGATATATAGAAGACTATGTGCTAAGTTTCATTCAGATAGCTTTAAAACTAAGGGACTAGTTTGCTTAGAAACGGACGGACAGACGGATGGACGGACGGACATGGCTAGATCGAGTCGGCTATTGATGCTGATCAAGAATATATATACTTTATAGGGTCGGAAAGGTGTCCTTCACTGCGTTGCAAACTTCTGACTGAAATTATAATACCCTGCAAGGGTATAATTATATATTTTATTCCCCTTATGCAACAAAAACTCGTTTACTTCGTTGTTTGCCCTATATTAGGGTATGGTTCTTGCGTCTGGAGTCCTCAATTTGGAGTCCTTATTAACCGCATTGAATTGGTACCGGTGTTTGGTGTTGTATTTCTTAATAACCTTATAAACGGTGAGGTTGAGAGTCCCGACCTGCTAGGACAACTCAATTTGGGCTGTGCGGAAGGTGGACGTGGGACCATGACTCAAGGATACATTTCTCTTCCATTGCAATTTCCTAGTTTACCTTTTCTATTAAGATACACCCGCCTAATGCTGATTTCAAAGATAATGCTACTGTTTTCCCAACGTTTTTCTGACTATATGGGAAATGTTGCCCCTTGTCTCTGTCCCCCTGTGGATGCCGCAAATATTTATGTGTTTGTGTTTGTTTTTCGAGGGCAGTTGTGAAAAAAAGCAGCTACACGGACATCGTATGGCCAGACACATCTCGCCCAGCATGACTAAACAAATTTATTGCCCACTGGCAGAAGCGGCAGCAACTTCTTCAAAATGCCGCCAATGTTGCTCAACTTCCTGTGCAAAGTATCTGTGTGTTTGCCTTACAATTGGCACAGCCAGCGAAATAGGAGAGAAGGGGTTAAGGTGGCGGGGAAGAGCCAACGACAAGCGATTTCATTCATGAATTCATATGTACGCATATCTTAAAGATACAACGGGCGTCGTTGCGAGTACATGGCCTGCATCGATAGTGCGGCATTGCCATAAATGAGTCGGGGCAAATAATAAATAAATAAATAAATAAATATCGATGGGGCGATAGAGTGTGTATTAAGGGATATATAAATGAAAGCCGATATCAGCGATACTCTATTCTAAGATTCAAAACTCACAACTAATGATTAGTGGCTGGCACATGCGAACACACGTCGAGGTAAAAATAGAAGAACGTGTTTTCTTTGAAAATTCATTTTATTTATCGATGCATTCCGTAAACAAAAGCCATAAATACTCGGTGTGGCAGTGTATCTAAAGGGTATTGCCTTGAAACATTTTACACAAAAAGGTTTTAGAAGAAAGTAAGATTGAGTATTTTTTGAAGAAGAGTGTGAAGAGTGAAGTGAAGAGTGTAATAACATATTTTATAAAAAAATAAATATGTTAAAAAACTCTGAAGATTTTCAATATAGTTTAGTTTTAAGTAACTTAAAGGTTATATAAAGTTAATAAATTCCCTTTCTATCGAAACTGATTTAAAATTTCGAATAATATGCTTTTAAAATAAGCAAAAAAACGCGCATATTATATTATTAAAAAATATTCATATCTCAACCCAAAGTCTTATTCGTTGTACCCCCAAGAAAAAGATCATATCGATTGAGTTAGTAATACTCAGACTCATTTGGCATTCAGATCATGAATGAAAGCGTCATCCCCTCAAAGACAACGGAGACCTCCCAGAAGCCAAAAATGAAGAAAAAGAAACGAAATTTTCCAAAGAAATAAATAAACAGAAATAATAACAATAATCGCGTTGGCTAATTTGCATAGTGGCCAAAAAAAGCAAAAGCAGACCCAACGCACTGCTTCGTTAGACGATTTTAATGTCTTAATATATTTCTTTAAATTGAGTCATTAAAATAAATCGCCATCGACGACGAGGCTGAGGATGGGGATCGGAATCGGTATGGAATGAAGTGGGATAGGATGACGACGTCGACGACGACGACGACCACAAAAGACGCTGACGATGTCGGCGCCATCACGATCGATCGTTTGCCACAACTTTCCAGCGGAGTTCAGGATGGTTCAGACTCCGAAGTCGAAAGCACGTTACAGCCGAGAGCCCCAGAGACTTTACGAGAAATAATTGAGATGCACACACATACACGAGGCGAGGGCAAAAACATGGCAAGAGGAAAACAAACCATCTGGAGGGGGCTTTTGGGGAGGGGGCTGGGGGCACACACAACATCGAAGCAAGACACGCCACGCGGTCGGTCGGTTGCCGAGAAACTGCATCTGCAACTGCAACAATGATGAAGACATCAAGCTGTAAAAAGCACCAGCGAGAACCAGCGAGAAAACTTGAGAAGAGTCCAAGCACTCAGAGAAACAACGTATGGGAACAGGTAGAAAGGTTAGTGCTAAGTTGTCGGATATAATATTTCAATGCAAGATTTAGGTAAACGGGAAATTCTCCTTTACTTTATATAGCCGGTATCCATTTTCAACCTAAAAAAGTTAATGTTTTAACTAACATCCCATAAGATGGATAATTTTTTAATTCCTTGATATATAATGTTTGCCTAATATATAAAATACATTTTTACAGCACCAAAAAAATAAGTTAAAAAAAAAATTTTTTTTTTTTAATTTCTCTGAATTGTATTGCTGTATAGTGGCATACATTTTGATGGACAGAATTTTAACAGCAAATACAAAAAGCGTGCGTCAGTGAAAATTTTCCTTTTGCCTCCGTTTTTTCTTCTGGTTTTTCTTTTTTTTTTTTCGTTTTTGGGCCACCCGCATTTGATGGCCCGAACCAAACCCGAAAACCGATCTCTGGCCCGCTTCATTTGCATCGTCGGCCATAGGAACAACAATCAGGAGAAACGCTTTGGCAACGACAATGGAAATAATGATTGTTTACTGTTCTTTTCGAGTTAGAAAACTAATTTTTAAGTCGACAGAGAGATACGCTGTCACAGAGAAGAAGTGTAGTGGGAAATATCAATATACTTGGTTAATCGTTTAAAAAAATCATCTTGTATACTAGCTGGAATATACAAGTTTTTAAGCTCAAGAATTCACAAATAAACATTAAACAAACTATTTTATATTAGCCTTATGTTATTTTATTATAGAATTTATAGAAACTAATATAGTTTAATTCGTTTTTAGAAGACTTGAACTTATTTTCAAGCTACAATATATATCTTCCAATATAAACGACTTTAGCTGACTAACTTTTCTTTGCAAATATGCACATAAGTGTTTCACAAATTATTTAAATTTTGCATTACGTCACACACGTTAGTTTCTAAACAATCTGTGAAACATGCTTGGCTGATATCAAAGAGCATCTGAAAAATGTAAGGGGGCTTTTCGAGGAGGGCTCTGACGATAGTGGGGTTCTCGAGGAGGACGGAACGAGGACTGGGGCAACAGCACGTACGAAATGACTCTCAACTGCGGCCCACCCATGTTGGATTGTACAGACGCACGGATACACAGATACATCGAGTACAAATACACCAACACACAACAGTCGGCGGCTGGTTGTTGTTTATTATTTCTTGAAGCTTTTTGCCTTTTGCCTTTTTGGCTGCCTTCTTGCTGGATCTCCTGCTGCTGCTGCCGCTTTTTATTTAAGTTTTTAATTCGCCTTTTTGCCAAGTCTCAGGCTGGGCTGCATTGCTGTTTTTGGCGCAGTTGCAGTTGTTATTGTTTCGCTTTTGCGGTCGGGCCAACTCTGCACAGTAGCGCCAAAGTAATGAAGTTGTCTGTGGATATGTCCGTCTTCGTCTCCGTCTCCGTCTGGGCTCCATTCGCGGTGCATTGGGGAACGTAAAGTCCTGCTGTGTGGCTGCTCACAGCGCAAATAGTCGTAGATTGATGGCAATGCACACAGAAAAATCGACCACAAAAATGGGAATAAATTATAAACAATTCTTCAGATCAATATATGTCTCTCCTCTTAGACTTTGTCTTTAAAAATTAATATAACCTTATCCATTTATTGTAGCAAAATGTAAAAAAAGTGAAGCTAAGCTAATAAGTAAGCTAAGCTCAGTATATTTTCAAAATATATTTTAAAAAAATTTCTTTTGAGCCAATTTATCTATTTTCTATAAAACCAGGATTAACATAAAAGACCCGACTAAATATAAGTAAAACTCATGCCATGTTAAGCTGTTCACGATTTTTATGACTGTTCTTGTCGTAAACAAATGCCTATATATAGATATAAATCCTCCACGCTCTTGAGATATAAACAGTAAAATAACCAAAATTTGCATATAAGCCGATTGGCTACATAATGTCATGCGACTTTGGCTAATCACTGTAATTAATAGACGCCTGGCAGGGAGACCAAGATTCCGACAACTCTATTAACCAGGGAACACTAAGCGGCAAAAAGAAAACGAAACGAAACGAAATGAAATCGAAAAGACTGGAGAAGCAAAAGACATGGCGACGACAAAAACGCGAAAAAATATTGCGAGAGATATTGGCAATAAAATTTATTGAAATCTGTCCAGCCGGCTTAATGGGCGCATTAAACAAAGGCCGCTGCGCTTGGGCTTTACAGTCCAACTTCTGTTATGTTCACCTCTTACTAAGAGGTTTTTGTGCCCGAATTTGCAATAAAATAAGGCCATCAAAGTTTGGATAATTTACCCTAATTAGTTGTAAAAGGTTTCTTGTATCTTTTGAAAAAGGGTTTTTTCAGGGGTTTTTTGAGGAAAGTTCACCTAGCTAGAATATTGAAAGATGGATTATTTAACGATTTATTTTTTAAGTCTTTTAGTCGTTAAGTTTAGCTTGAGAAAAGTATAAATGAAATATTTTCATTAGGATTTTGATTACTCAGATACGAAGGGTGGATATAAGATGACTTGGAAAATGTTTTTTTATATTAAAAACTGACTGATAGTAAATAGTTCAAGCTTATAAACCTTTTCTGGACTTATGGAACTTGAAAAGATTGTACAATTTCCCCAAAATATATGGGGGGATGTTTTTGTAAAGCAGTTAAAGAATTCATATTTTTTAAAGTTTAATCATGGGAGGCTCTACTGTCTGCAGAGTACTACGTGCGCTGAACTCACCTTATCGATCTGGTCGAGGGCCACTTGGGCGTCCACCCAGCTGGTGCGTATATAGAGATCCGAGAATAGTTTCTCATCGACCACATCGCCGTGTGTGTCCGGAACGCGTGGGAGGCTGTCGCGGTCCATTATTTAGCGTTATCTATGCTGGCTTGGGATGCGGATGCACGGATATGGATGCGGATTCCGGACGGAATCTGAGCAGATACGTTTAAGAGAGTGCTTGCCTCGGGGAGGCAGTTTGGGCTTATAGTTCGAACGCGATGCGATGAGTATTAGTTACTGCCTTGAATTTGAGTTTTGTTTAAATGCATTTTGTGCACTGCACTCTGCATTTTCTCTCTCTCTTCTGCCTGCTGCTGCTTCTTCTCGCTCGTTCGCTCGCTCTCGCACGCTGTGTATCTTCTGAGCGCTCTTTGTTGTTGTTGTTTGGGTTTTTGTTGTGATTGCAGGCTTCGCTTTTTTGATTCAAACGATTTTTTCTCGTTGATTTGTACGCGCTTTTCCTTGGGGTTTTTTCGGGGTTTATCTCGGCGGCTATGGGCACAAATTTTTGGGGAATTGGACAGAATTTTCACACATCATTCACACACATGGAAAAGCGACGGACGACGGACGCTCACGTTTTCTTTTCGTTGTCGTTTTGCTTTCGCTCTTCTCTCTTGCTTTTCGCGCTCTCTGCGACTGCTTCTTCTTAACACTTCGCGCACGCACACACACTAATAGAACTCACAGTGGCCGGATTTTTCGGCTTTAATCCACAAAAACTCCGGCTGAGTTACAATATCTGCTTCTTGGCTCCAGCACGAGTTCTGCGCTATTTATCTTTGTTGTTATACCACACACAGTGGTGCACTGACAGATACAGTGTAGATGTTGTGGCCGCGCTCGCTCCGCACTTACAACCGTTTCGTTCGAGGATCGCACGCAGTCTGAGAGATGTATCTGTATCTCGCGGATGCGGCACGCCAGGCCAACAACTTCATTAGGCGAGCGCGACTTGGCTCTCTCGCTCACGGCTGCACTGCGTATGTATGCGTGGGCGACTCATTCACAGACAGCTAAAGTACGCTCCCGGCTCTCTCACTCTCGCAGCTCTCGCGCTCTTGAGTCTGCGGCCATTTTGGTTTGAGAACGCTCTCTCCGAGGGCTGGTCGAACGGTTTTCAAGAGCAATGGAATCGGGAAAATACCGAGGGGTGCCTAAAAATTTTTGTAAAATCAAGGTGATTTGTATACTAAACGCCTTAAATAAAATATATGTATATGAAAATGTTAATTTAGTAAAAGTTTGTAATTAATAATTATTTATCTTACAATTTCTGTTAACTAAAAACATTTAATTCTTTATTATAATTTATACTAAAGTAAATGTCAAAAACAAGTTCTAAATACAATTTATGTTAAGTAAAAACAACCTTTATTATAATTTGTACCATTGAATTTATAAGAATATATACATATAACCGCTTAGGGCGTTACCTTAAGTTTTTATTTAATAATAAGAGTATTATAATCATAAATAAAGAATAATAATCCTCGAGAAAATATTTCCTCAAAATGTTTTCCCCGAAAGTTAATGAAACACATATGTATGTATTAAAAATAGCTTCATTATCTCTTTGCATCTGTACTATCTGAGTACTGTGGATTATTCTTTTTGTATATCCATAGATAGTAAACGATTTTCTGAGATATCATTTTAAAAAGGTACAGTTTTACGAGCCCAGTTTGACATTCACAGTCACTGATAACTGAGAATGAAAAAAAGAGTAGAGCCCGCTAATTTTTATTGTTATTCGCGTGTTTTTATTTTATTTGATTTTGTTTTTTGGCGAGGGACCACCCAAAAGTATATTGCTGCCGCTTTTGCTATTGTTGTTGCTGCGGAGTTTTATTCTTTCACTGCAGTGTGGACCACCCAAAAATGAATTTGTTGCTGCTGCTTTCATTAAACTGAAGCCGCCAAGCGTTGTGGGTGGTCCACTGCCCCCTCCCGAGACCACCACCCTTCTTGTGGCGTCGGCCTTCAGCGTCGGCAGCGCTGCTCACTGAAGCTTTTATCTCGGTGTGTGTGTCGGTTTGTTTGTTTGCTTGTGGGAGCGCGTGCGTGGCAGGCTTTTCTCTCTCTGTATGTGTGTTGTTGGGGTTGAATTTGCTTGTGTTCGTGCCGCGAACTGTTGGTAAATTTGTTAGCTTTACATTGCTTTTGTTGTTGCTGTTTTTGCTGCCTTTGATGTCTGTTTTTGCATGTTCTCGATGCTAAATTATGAGCATCAGAAGCAGGATGTTTTTGTTTTTAGCCTCTCTTATTTTTGCAGCATCTTTTCTTGTACGAGAGAGTGTGTGTGGACCACACAAGTTGTCATGTTTTTGTGTTTTTGTCGGCAAAATTATAATTAATTATGTATTTTAATGCTGCTGAAAGGAAAAAGAAAAGTTCTAGCTTAATATATTAATTGTTCTATACTTTTTTAATTAATAATATTAATTACACACACTCCATTTTTTATTACTATTAATAAATGTAATTAAGAGGGGAAAAAAAATATTATTTGTAGTACAATTAAATTTAAAAAAATGTTAATGAAGTTTAAAACTTCAATAAAATAATTATTAGCCCTCTAGTCCCCAAAAGTGACTTCAGGCACTTATTACACTATTCACAATTAAGAATAGTTAAGAATAAATGCTTAATTATGTATGTATTTATACTTGCACAGAAAATGTATTTAGTATTACAGATATGCAAATAAAAATGTATGTAAATATGTATGTATGAAATAACAATGCGTTGTATCAGTGATTTTTCTCACCTTGCAGGTAAACGAAAAGTTCTACGTTATTTTTAAAAGCCTATTTGTCTTAAAGAATTCCAAAAATATCAATTAATTTTCTTCTATGTACATATATAAAAATACTCCAACATCGCCCTTTAAAATTTATGAATGAAAATGCATTTGAGGCATATTGCCCATATTCCTCCTTCCTCGATTTTCCCTTTTCCAAGATACGACCACAAAACAAACAAATAAAAACTTTTCAGAACGACCGCAAAAATTGGCGCTCGAGTCTCCAACAAATTCAAATTCGAATGCAACTGCAGCGTCATGGTGCCCCCTCTCCATTTGTCTCTCTCTTTCTCTCTTTCTCTCGCATAATGCCTGGGCGAGGCAGGCGCAGGCAGCGAAAGAGACGGAGATGGAGAGGATGGAGCTGTAAATGTGAATGTGAATGTGGACCCACCACCAAGCGGGCTATTATAATCAAAAAACAACAACAGCCTTCCCGCAGCGCCCCCCCTATCTGTTGGATCTCTCTTTCTCTCTGACTTGCTCACCTGAACTAATGTTGCATCAATGGCTCTCTGCTGCTCGCTCTCTCTCACTATGTGTGTGGCGCTTTTTGGCGACATGGGCGGCATTTTTTCTCCAACTTGCATATTTTAGCTTTATCCATCTCTTCCGCTCTCCGATGATTGCGCCATCTTTGGCCTGGCTCTCGTGTTTTTGCTCTCAATGACTTGCATTTTGTTTTGCTTTCGCTCAATTCGCCTGCAGCTCCAATCCAGCAGAGCTGCTCCCCCATAAAACAGAGATACTCATTCACTCACACACACTCCACACACAGTCACAAGTGCGCCTGTGTGGCGGGCAGCTGCCACTGGACCACCAACGAAGCGGAGTTTGCTTTGAGAGCTTCATTTGCCGTTTCGTTTGGAGTTGTTGTAGCTTGGAGCTGGAATACGGGGTAGAATAGGAGGAGAGAGAGATGGAGAGGAAGAAAGATACGGGGACAGAGAGACTGCGACTGCTGCTTGCTGTTGTTTTTATGGCCGGAGTTGAAGTTTTGATCTCTTCTTCCTTTCCGAGAGTTGACCCGCCGTTGGTTGTCATTCACTTATAATCAGAATTAAATTTCATGGTTGACCACGTTCAATTAAAACACTATACACTATTATAGCAAATAATACATAATTATATTAGCGCAATATTGAAATCTAATTAAAGTCAAGATTGTTCAAAACTTTGCAGTAACCTGTAATTATTGTAAGGTAAGTAATTAAACAGTAATCCTGATAACTAAATATTGAACTAAATTAAATTACTACACTTTAAAATTTTTTTTTGTTTATAAAAACACTGGTATTTGATTTCTTCTAATAACTTTATATTATTTTTTTAAAAACGTAATATTGAGGGACTCAAAATTATCCTGTTGTTTAATTTTGAATTTCTTATAATGCGAAACCTTTCTCTCCACAATAAGTGTAAATGATTATTTTAGATTATCTTGCTCATTCCCCAGTTTCCTGAGCTTGGATCTAACCCTGATCTCCTCGCTGTCCGTCTCTGTCGCTCCTTCGGTAACTTTAACGACAGGCTGTTTGTTTTTAATCGTATAATGTCTTAATTTATAGTGCAGCGTTGCCTAGACCTCAACTTGATACACGATCCCCACCGCGCACGCCCCTCGCCAGAGCACCGAGAGCTCCATGGCAATGCAATTGCATTTGTCATTGGCCTATAGCGCCTTTAACATTACTCCGCTTGCTGTATTCCTGGGGTTCCCCTTCCAAATCTCCCCCTTTTCTTTTTTTCCAACGCCCATTCACAACGGCTACTCGGGGAAAAAATTTTAATCGCCTTGCGATCTCTTCTATTACTTAAATTCAGAAAGATAATAATACGAATTATTTTTAAAATTAAAAGATTTTTTTTTACATTTTATAACATTGTATCATAACATTTAAATTTTTATAACATTGTATTATACCATTTAAATTTTAATTTAATCTAGGTAGTATACATTTCGAATCAAAGTCAACAATTTTACGACTTTTAAAAACCCTCAAACAATATCTAGTATATTGTAATCAGCATCAACAACCGATCGTTCCTATGCTAACTGATATAGTCGTCCGATTTTCATACGATTAAATCCAAAATTTTGAAGTAATACAAAATGGCAATATCTCAAAAAAGGAGAAAATATGTTAAAAAACCAGAAAGTTAACATTTGTCATTCATTCGTCGTTCCTATGGCAGAAAGTAGTTGAAAATATATTAAAAAACGAAAAACTAAGCTATATTATTTTCTACATATTTGCCGACATATTTGCCGATTGTTTATATGGCAGATATATGATTTAGCCGTCCGATCCGGCCTGTTCCGACATACATATATAGTAGTGAGACTAGTCAGAAGACTACCTGCACAGTTTCATTCAGCTTCAAAACTGACATGCAAACATGCATGTGAATCTGTAATATTGTGGTAAACCTTTAAATACATACATATATACATCAAAATATATATGTATATTGATTTACTGAGAATATCAAAGATGTATCGCGATACTTAGCCGTTATTTTTAGCCATAAAGGGAACGACCCAAAAAGTCTGCCGCTGTAATTTCAAGAAAACTCAGTCGCAAGACATGGATAAACCTTTTGTATATAATCCTTTTTATGTATAATCTTAAATTATTTTAAACTTTCATTAAGCAGTCAATAACTTAGATCTATAAGACCCCTTTATGTTATTTTTTATGTTAGAATGTGCAAGACTCTGTCAAATATTAAAAAAAGTTTTTGGGAACTTTTAATTATTTGGCCGCGTTAGATCTTTCTGTGGAAATCACATATATATTTTTTTAAATGTTATATTTGATATTTCAATCCTGAGATATGCATATTTTATACAATTTAAAAATAATGTCTTTGAAACTTGATATAACCCCAATTATTATATGCTATGCACAAATATAAATAATTTTTAGATCTAATTTTTTTTCTTTTTTTCTTTTCTAGGAAAACCCTACCAACTAAGTACGAATTTAATTCCTAGACCATACTTAAAATCAAAATATTTTTAATAAGTAAAAATAATGGTAATAACTTATTGAATCCAAATTCTTGCAGTGCAGTACCGCGACTTGCTCTGCCACTTAAAGTTTAACTGCATTCGCAGTCGCGGAGTGCAAGCAATTTTTATGGCTAAATGTTGACGTCCCTGCTGCATTATTGCGGTGCATTTAATGTAATAATTACTATTTGCCACCGGTAATACGTAGGCCCGCGATTCCGATTCCCCAGCGACATGGCGTGTGTGGCTTGGCTCAGGCACCAGACCCGACAGTAGATCCCTTCCTCATCCTACTCCGGCTCCCCCGATTCCTTGCTCGCCTGCCCGCCTGCCCCGCCTGCGGTTTCGCTTGGGGTTTGGGCAGCTAACTCGTTATCTTGGCGTCGGCTTTTGCGGTTGCGTCTGCGATCTGGGGGTACCGCAGCTGAACCGGGGTCTGAAGAGGAGCACCTCTTCCCTGCGCTGCGCCCCGACTCGGCTGGGTTTCGGATCGGATCGGTTCGTTTGTTCATGTAATCAACCACCCCGCCGTCCAACGGCAACCGGCAACCGACATCGCCAGCTGAGCCACTAAGCAACTGAGCGACTGGGGGAACTGAGCAACTGAAGGAGTCCGGGGGGAGTCCCCAACTCCCGACGGTGTGTGTGGCTTTTCCAGCTTCTTGTGTGGTCCTGTCAGGCTTTCAGCTTTGCTTCTCCCAATGCACTCTGCAAAAATATGGAGAAATTTTATATAAATGGAAATGGTGAAAAGTATATTTAATGGCTTAAATTTAGATCAATTTCTTCATCTCCGTAAATGATTAAAAATGAAGCCTTTTCTATATATTAAAGGGAATATTCGAGTTCGTTAGTCTAGGAATATATTTTGTAAGTTGAGGAAGTTGAGTTGAGCTTTTAAATAATTAATGCAACCCTATTAAATATGATCTCTAATGTAAAGAATTGGTAAAGATCCGGCTCGACGAACCAATGTTTTTACTTCTGAGCCTGAAATGTGAACGTCCACAAAGACTTCTACGTTAAAAATAAAAAAAAAATGTAGTCCCCTTTAACACATAAATTTGTTTAACTTTTCAATGGAGTAATTTGGTATTTGATGTATGCCATTTTTTATTTTGAGTGTATAAGCTCCCTACACCGATGTCCCTCAGCGTCGATCTGTGACTGTTTTGGAATTAGTTTGCTTTGGGATTTTTTTCTTGCCTTTTTTTGCGGTACCTACGGATCGATGGCTTTTCGGTTATCATTTGGAGAACCCACGCGTGGCGACATTTCCTCCAGAAGTTTATTGCAGCTTGAAAGGAAAGTGCCTGCGGGTGGCCACTGCTACTTTGAAAGGGTAAATGCAGTGGGTTGGCGAAATAAATGTGAAAGGCCAAGCTAACTGCTTCTATTAATTCATTGAAAAATATACGCCAGAAATTAAGATAGTTTCTTCTTCAAAAGCAATTGCAATTTCTTTTCTTCTATATCTTTCCGATCCCCTTACGATTCCTTCTGCAAAGCCCAAACCCATTAATTCCCTCGTAATCCGCGCTCCGTCGACATCAGTTAAGCCCATCGCATAACCCTTTTTGAAGTCGGATGTGTTAATGTGACTGCAACGACGATAACGACAATGGAGGGAAGGAGGAGGCCCAACAACAAGCTTAAGATAGATATATAAAAGTGAGGCGATAAGCCCGGAACGTCACTGGGTCTGCCTGTCGTCGTCGTCGACGTCGTTGTCGATTCCATGGAGATTTCAGATACAATACATCGGGAACTGAGAACAGGGCACGGGACGGCGAATGGAGTCTCTGGAAAGGCCAGGAATGTTGACGACGCATGCGTTTTGCGTTGGCTGTCAAATTAATTTCGTACACATCTGCTCCGACTGCGATTACGGGACCGTGACTGCGACTGTGACTGCGATTGCGTGGGCGTTATGCGGCTGTGACTGAGCCTTATTGCCCGGCCACCACTGGGCGGGAATTTACATAAAAACAGTGGCGGACAGAGTAATAGCTAACGAAATATAAGTATTCTAAGGCAGAGAGCACATCTCATGTAAACGTAAATCATTTATGAGAATTAAAGCTTTTATTCAGAGGATTATATTTTTACTTTTTTAAATATATAAATTGCACCGAACTATGGTTTTAAAAATCAAGTTTTGAGATTCTTTAACGTCTATAGAACTTACAAAAATAATTGTTCTTTCGAATATTCCTTAATATTAATCTTAACGTATCTATAATTCTGACCTCAGCTATGTCACTGAAGACCCATGCATAATTTTGGACTTTGACAATAGTCCGAGGGTACCGTGGCCCATCCTCAGCATACTTAAGGCTGATGAAATGTGAAATGCTTCGACTTCAGTCCCCACCGTCTCCAGAATTCGCCCCAAAAGCCACAGAGAGCCGATGCTACGCCCCCTCAGTTGGGAATTCGTGGAATGACTGCACAAATCGTTACCTGGGTGGTCTCCAACTCGATTCGATTCGACTTGACTTGGGTTGGAGTGGAAGTTGGCTACACAGTTAAAAACAACTTGAAAAAAAAAATTCAAAAATAAAGAGGAAATTATCAGAATACACAAAACGTTTGGTGATGGTTAACTCCTATTAGATTCTGTGGGAAAACATCATCAACAAACAAAATCTGAAGAGACTTCAGATTGGTTTATAAGTTTACCTAAAAATAGCATAAAAAGACCTGATGTATTTACACCTTCGCGTCAAGCACTTTTTTCATTTTTTTTTATAATTAATATTGAATAATCATGTCTTTGTTTTCAGTGTATAGGCTCAGCTTGGAGACTGGTGACTCGCTTGTTGGTTTATGAGGCACGTGCGCTGGCGTTCGCTGCTCATTGAGTTGCTTATTTACGGCCCGAAGGTATGCCTCGTTACTCCCCAGCCTCTTTACCCTTTAACCTCTTTCCTTGTACCCCTTTTTGGACCCCTTAACCCTACTTTATTTACATTGCCGTGAAGTGAAGTGAAGTAATAAGAGTACTGTATGTGTGTGTGAACCCAACTAATTGAATGTTGAGCTTGTGGAGCTGGAGTTTGGATGGTGATACCATCCGTGAGGGGGTGGCACGATCGAACGGCTGGAGCCCACGTTCTCTGCAGAGTATTTACGTATATTTTTTTACTGATTTGTTCCCCTTTTTTATTTAAAATAATTTTTTATTATATTTGGAATTTTTTTAAGGTAAATCACTCCAAATTTTGCATTACTTTGTGAATATTAGGTTAAGATAAATTCAATTTTTTGTTCATCGGAAAATTAAGTATCCCAAGAAAAGACACCTGGCCTGTGTCGAGGATCACGCAGATGCTAACTACCCAAACTACTTTTCCCACTGCTTAATACGATCAATTAGGCAAATGCCTCGGAGGAGTCGTAAAAACCCGAACACTGAACCCGAGATTCAGATTCAGATGCGGAGCAAGACCAGGACAGCGATCGAGCGATGGAGCGATGGAGCGACCGTCATAACTCAACGACACTTCACTGGCCTGCGGAGCTGCGTTGACAACTCAACTTGTTTGGGCCGACATATCTGGCCAGATACGATCGGGTCCGTTCGGTTTGGACCACCAGGCAGGCAACGGACGAATGTAAGCCTAACCACAGGCCCGCTTTTATTACCCCGGACTCCGACTCCGAGTCGGACTCAAACCCCAGCCTCGGATCAAATGAAAATCTCTTTCGAATTGCCAGTGCCAGTGCCACAGCTCGACGATGAGTCCAGCTGTGCGGCTGTCGCTTTTGTGGAAAAGGCAGAAACGTTTCAATCGTCCCGGAAAATGGAAATAGACCCTGAAAAACTCGAGAGCGACCTGACGTGACGCTGGCCCTGCGACCGTATATCATTTGTTTACATTGTATTGAGTTGTTAGCCCGCCGCCCGCTGCCCTCGGCCAGTGTTTTAATTGATCCATGGTTCGGAAAGGGGCCCGCACACCTCGAAAGTCGCCTGGTATCGGGTCTTGATAAGCCCCGGCAATGTCTCTTTTTCTCTCCGTTTCCCATCCCAGTCGGGGTCATGCGTGGGCCGCTCTTCATTATTTCTTTCACTGTTATTTTTTTTTCTACCATACACTTAGAAAATTCTATTAAAATGGGAACAGATTTGATCATTAAGATATATACAAAATATATATGTGTATTTATATATGTTTAGCAAAAAATTTTTTTTTTAACATTTCAAAACAATATATTTTAAATCGTATAAAATGACTATATTTTGAATTTAAAATATCCAATATAATAGAAATTATAAAAATGCATAAGTATATGATGAACAAAACCCATGACAGCTATATGATATAGTTTTCAGATTGTCCTTAATTAAAACCAAAATTCCGTAATATTAAAAATGGCTGTATCTTAAAGGACAAACAGGCGGACAGATGGACATGGCTTTAAAGGGTCGCAAACTGCGTTGCAAATATCTGACAATATAATATCCCGCAAGGGTATAAAACTTCACTAAATGTATTTCTTAGAGATATATGCAAGATATTAAACGCAGGCTTATACGTCCGATATAGACTCAGATCTTTTTAATTTCGGGTTGCATTTTATTATAGTGTATATAATATTTGCTTATTAAATTCGGATTAATAAGTATATGCAATTAGGTGGTATCAGGCTTATATTCTTCACAAAGATCTTTCCTGGGATATTAAATTTATAGAAATTAATGAAAGTTTTCATTGGTTAATTTATAAGTTAAATATAAACTAATAATGATTTTTCTGGGTGTTCTGAGGAGTTTATTTATGAGCTTCGGCATGCCGGAAGTGTGTGATTAGCCCGCTCTACGCGTGCGCCCATTTATCACAAAAAGCCATAGGGTCCCTCTCGGGTGAGCTGAAGAAGAAACGGAGATCTTTCAGTTAATAACTTGATCAGCTCCGATATGCGGGCTTTGTGGGGCATTCCCTGTAGGTAGACTCGTAGAATATCTAGGCTGCGGTAGGTGCTCGTGAGACGAGAAGTGGCTGGAGAAACTGTAACCGGCCAAAGAAAAGAAGAAACGTTAAGAGTGCGCGCTAAACCTCTTAAGTTCCCATTCAGCTTTGACAGTTTTCCTAATGTATTGTGGCCGGGCTTCCTCTATTCAAAAAATAAAGAAACACCAGAAAACGCGCAGAGACAACGGATTCCAAGACTCGAGTTGCCTTTTGTTCGGGAACCCACCGGGGAATTCGTCTTGAGAATCTATTTGTTTGTTGTCGCACTCGGGGTAATGATCTGCGTTTGTCATTCGGAAAGGTTAACTAAACGCGTTGCGTGGGAGTGGATTTCCGAAAAAATTAAGCAGGGGGCAGAAGGCAGAAGACAGAGTTCCTGCGAACAGATGTTCTGTTGCTTCGGCAGAAGTGACAAACTGCACTTAACGTTTACCCGGAGAATCTTTCACTTTTTATGGAATTCATTAAGAATGACAAACAGTTGAGAGTTTCTTGGAGGTATGTTTATCCTTTGAGTTTCTGTAGAGTTTTCTTCACGGTTTCCAGTTTTTGCAGCTTATCTACACCATTGGATATAATCTTTTCTTCCTTTTCAAAACAGTGCCTTAAATTTACTGATTTTATCGAGTACAAGAGACACTCAATTTCCTTTGTATAATTTCTTATACAAGATAATTGCAACTCTGTACAAATTTTCTTTATGCCCACCAGGAGCCACTGTCCTTTATTATCCTGAATAGAAAAGTCAGTTCCCTTCTCAAAAACTTTATTCCAGTCTCAGTCTAAAGTGTTGTGAAAATTAAGTTCAATTCGTTCGAGTTTCGAATGGGCTTCGAGCTGGAAAAAAGACTGAGATTTACGAGATCGGTGCATAGAATAGGACTACACAGATTCGTTCTACCTTCCCAGAACACTGGCTGTTCCAGTTTGCCGGCGGCAGTGATGATGATGACCGTCGCCCAAGGAGGTCCGAACGCATAACTCATCATTAATAACCGGAGCTAAATAAGACGTTTTATTGTTGTAAACCAAATTGAATTCCCGCTGCGAGGCGGGCCGGGCAAAGAAAGAGATCAGAGCCCGAGAGCTCGTAGATTATCGATGCGAATGTCCAGGGAGATTTTCTCCTTTTCAGGTGTTACATGTCGTTGTCGTTGTCGGCATTGGCTTAAAGGAAAATGAGACATCAAAGGTCCGTTGTTGTTGGTATTATTATTATTGTTGCTGTTGCTCACGGCTCACACTTCCTACGCCCGGGGCAATGTCATAATTGAAACAATTTCGGGTCCCCCGTACCGTAGCTTCTTTATTTCCCCTTAATCTGATTTGCTGGGAATTCTTCGGGCTGGATTTGTTTTCTTTATATCTCCTCTTCTGCTTTGTTTTTGCGCAAGTGCAAAAGTCGCTGGAGATCAAAGTCGGAGTCGACGTCGAAGCCATCTCGCCTCGGGGCGTTAATCTGGCGTATACGGCTTCTGTTACCTGTTGTCTCTTCGCCATCATCTCGTTTGAGCATCTGCCGGCTGATCTGCTGATCTGCTGTCGGATCTGCGGTCCGCTGGTCTTCTTCTGTCGCCCCCGGGCCGGGACCCGACCCGACCCTCTTCTTACAACAGTTTCCGTAATTCCGTAAAAGCGATTTGTATTCTTTGGAGCGTTTCTGCGAAGCTAATTGATTACTTTTAATTCTTCTCTTCTGAGTCCAGCGGAAGACAAGTTAATTTTCTCACACCTTTTTCTACGAATTAATTTGTCGGAGATTTCACTGGTGATTTCGGTTAATCAAGGTGGGCTCGCTGATTGCATGCAATCTCGAATAATGTTTGGGGAAATCTTCATTACATCACAGGGTTCTTGTAAACTAATTGATTTGTCTATTTAATGGAGGTAATATTGGATTTATTTTTAAGAATTAAGATACAATTAAATTTTACGAAAAACCTTGGAATTCTTTGCTAACTTGTTGAAGGTTTTCACAAGTCTAATCACCTTTAAAGTTATTTTTAAATTGAAATAATATGTATATAAATATATAAGGAAAGATCTGATTTCTTTTATGTATTCCTTACAGAATTTTAGTTCTTACAAATATTTAAGTTTCTTTCCTAGAATTGTTTAGAGAGAGAGAGAATTGAATTAAGCAAAGTTCTCTCTAAAAAAGTTCAACATATCTTATAGATAAACTCTTCAAAGAAACGCGGAGATAATCCCTCATCTCGCTTGCCTTTCCAACTTTCAGTGTTTGAGTTTGCTTCCGAATTTCTGTTGAAAAAACAAACAATTTGGGTAGCAAATTACTTGGGCAAATATTTGCTCAGTAAGATACACACAGAAAGCGATCCCAGCCGAAGAGCTCTTCCATGGGGGTAAATATGATTATGCGCCTAATTTAACGAGGACAGGGCGAATCTTCGCTTCTCCCAACTCCAAGGGATAGAGAGAGGGAGGGGAAAGGCTAAGATGAGGGAATCTTTCGAGGGACCGATCGACCACCACGAATTAATCTACCTACAAATTATGCTTCGAATGGCTAGAAGAGCGTACGAGATCGGGGGTTCGAAATTGACAGACATCCGGATTGGTGTAGATCGGCCCGATATCCACGGACATACTCACAACATGTGTGTGCACCGAATAACCCGAATGGAAATACAGGAAAAATAAAAGAAGAGCTCTGTGGTCGGTCGATTGCTTACATTTATTGATTTCATCGTAGCAACTTTGGCAGAGGCCCGGGAGAATCAGGAAAGAGCTGGAGAATCGCTGAGAGAGTCAGCAGAATCGAGGAGCAGGAGGCCAGTCCGAGCAAACGGGTCTTCTGGCTCTGCTGCGCATCGCATTAAGCGTAGAACAGTGGCAGCCGAACAGCCCAGAGGGATTTACCCCACACCCATCAACATTTCAACTTAATTCCTTTTTTGAGTCGCTCTCTGTCAGCCCCGAAGATGAAGATACCCCACACAGAGTTGGCATAGGCGACTGCCAAGGGAGCTCCAAAGGGGATAACTTATTTGAACATACAAGTTATATTTAACATTTATATAAAAGAAAATAAAAAATAATCGAACTTGAACCTCAAAAGTATCTTTGAAAAATGTAACTATTTTGGAAAGCAACAATACAAATGAAGGACAATAAACGTGGTAAGTAAAGTGTTTTAAATATTTCTTCTATTTCTTCTTTAAATATAAATTATAGCAATTTGTTGTAGAAAACTTTAAGGAGTTCCTGTATCTGAACTTCAAAGGTATTTATCCTAAAAATGAACTGTACAAAATAGTAGAAATATTTTCTTACTAATATTAAATAATAATTAAATGAGATATCATTCAAAACTTTGTTAGTAATTCTTCAAAAATATTTTTCCAGTAGTTATATAGCTCATTATCCCGGTCTTCCTAGCCGATGTCCCATGGCCTTGTTGTTTGCCTTGCTGATTGCCAAGGTGCTGCCTGCGATTGCCGCGTATGCCATGAATTTGTTCCACTATACGTGCAATCATGTTGCCAAGGCTCTGGCTCTGTGGAGCTCTGAGCCTGGCTCTGTGGAGCTGAAGCCTGCTCTTGGATGCCTGACTGCCTCCTTTCGCTAGTCGAGGCGTATGTGTACCATATGTACAAGCATATATAAATATATGTTTGTCTGGGGAAAATCAGTAGCTCCGTATTGAGTTGTTGACGTTACATGAACTTTGGCTACGGTTCAATTCAGGCCGAGACCATTTTGCGGGTAGACTCTTAAGCGGCTTAAGGAAATTTTCGCTTTACATTTTACAGAAATCGTTGGGTTTGGTTGGCTGGCTTGATGCGATCGGGCTGACATATCGTTCTGGGAAGACATAAAACTATCTTTAGGGCCTTTTTTGAGTTGTAAGATTTGCTTTCGTTGAAATTGGAAGCTTAGTGTCTGTGAAAATTACCATAAAGAAATAAAGATATATTTACATTTAAATGGTGAATATCTAAAACATTAATATAAATAATAAATTATATAGCCTTATGAGATTCCCACGAAATTCTCTGTTACAGCCTTCATAATCCTCGCACCTAATCCCATCCGCTGTGAGCAGGAAGTACTATCGGTTATCACCTTCGTTATGGTCGCCACCCGCAGAAGATAATGTCAACATGTCCTCAGGACCAGAGAATAAGACCCGGGTCCGAACCAACCCTGGCTATAAGCCATTAGTCTGCCTCGGCAATTATCAACGCTGCTGCGGCCAAGATGACTCACGTATGACACTCAAGGCATAATGGAGAAGGCACTTAGCCAGCCGCCCGAATGGCCCGAACGGCTCTTACCAAATTTAGACATTATCGGGGATCCCGGGACCACATAGAGACATTCTGTTGTGGATCATTGTTTGCTCAACTGTTCTGCGGTTGTGTAAATGCGCATAATTCCGCTTTATGGCTCCTGTGCACCATCATCATCATCACCATCAGAAGCGGCAGCTGCGTCCACGTCCACCTCCTACTCCCGGATAAGATCACTCGGATTAAAAAGTTGAACTGAACTTTAGGTTAAAGTAAAAATAAATAAAAATCTCTTTTTTTAATTACTTACGTTTTTTAAAAGAAACTCGCAGAAATATTTAATGCACACTTTTGTAAACATTTTCCTTAATAAAGACAGGCTTTAATAGTAGAAGATAAAAAAAATCCTATGTTTTTATCTATAAGATTTTGTATTTATTAAAATGTATATCTCTTTAAAGTCGCAAATTCCAAATAAAATAAATTAAATTTTATGTTCAGTGTATCTACTCGCATTCCTGCTTGGAATGGACCTCAAAAGGGAGCGGAGAAGCCCCCGCCCCGACTACATAAAATTGTATTTAGTCATGCTACATCACTTTGTAATAATTTTCATTTTGGCGCTTGCTTTGATCTTCAGCCGCTTGCCGTGTGTGAGGCCTGCGGCCCTGCAGCCCCTCCCGGCCCCTCCCAGCTCCGCCTCTACTCCCCTCTAACGCCACTGGGCCATAATCTTTGGACCGAAAACTGCCACCGTGCGGCGTAAAAAATCTTTCGAAATTATGAAGGCAGACGAAACGAAGCGCCAAGTTGGTTTCTTCGTCTTTTGTCGATTTCGTTTGATTCTGTTCTCCTCATACTACATGTCTTTTTTATTTCACAATAAACAGACTTTGGCAATTTAATTGAGCAATCATCAATTGTACATGAAGCCTACGATATGGGGCGAGCATAAGGAATCGATCCTACAGTTAGGAAAATTGGTTTGAAACAAGATCTCAAGTTGATTAGCGAAAGGTAGGAGTTTTTAGCAGCATTCATAAATATTTTCCTTTAATTTTATATATTTTTTAGCTATGTGAATAAAAGCGTCTCTCCATTTATCCCCAAATAGGTCTTCCTGGAATACTGTACTCCTCCTCCACATCCCGATGCTGAGTGCCCCACATGGTGTCTGTTTACCCACAAGTCTGTCACGGCCAACAATTCGGAAAATCGTTGACATGCAAATGGCAACGAGCCATGTAAACTGAGAGCGGCAAAGTGAGCAGCAGCGGCTCATATATCACTACTGCCGTGTGGGCTGTGCGTTGACCAACCGATTTCCCTATAAATAGCACGTGTTGGCTCTGTGTTTGACCTTAGCATGCTTTCCAAGTGCAATGGTTTCCAGGGAAAAGGCATAGCATAGGAGGATCTGGACTAACTGCTGTGACCTTGTTTGTGTCCCCTCTTAAACGGACTTCTTGTTTTCTTTTTTTATAGTTTCTTTTAAAGCCGTTGACATTTGCAATTAACAAGGGGAGGGAATTCTATAAAAACCCTAACAAAATGTTATGTATGTTTACTTTGTTCTGGACTATGTTTTCAATGAAAAACATGACAATTTCTTTAATACTTTCAGCTATTAATGCTGCATTGTTAAGCCTTCGAAAGCCCTACAAAACCTACCTGAACTTTTAATAAAATTATATAATTTAATCATTACTCCTATTTCTTTACAATCAAACATACATATATTTTAGATTAAAGGAAAATACCTGATAAATTATCTTATAATATTTTCAAAACAACAGCATTTTGGTTTAGAATTTGCATCGTAGTCAAGTGCTAGCCTCAAGTTAAGAGAGCAATTAATTATAGCCATTGGGCACGGACAATATGTGTGACAGCCATGAAACACGAGCAAAGTCCGGGCGAGGCCACCACATAAACAGAAACTGGACATGGGATCCGGGATCTCTGGGATATGGAACCTGGGACCTGGACGCTGGCACTCGGAGTTGCGACGGGACCACACGCATCGTGTGTGACGGCGATAAAAATCACAGCATGTTGCAAACAGCCCATTGACGTCCCTCTTCTGGCGGCCGTTAATGCTGTTGTTGGGCAAATCTTTTGACAGTTGTGTTGAAGCATAAAGATGCCAAAAGCAACAGCAACAGCAACGGCAACGGCAACGGTCGCAGCAACATAAAGCCGCCAAGTGCGTATCTGAAGCGTCTGGGGCACTCGCAGCCACGGAAAGCGCATCAATCAAAAGTACCGCCAACTGATCTCCACATCGAACACTTGGGCTCACAATTATAGTAACGGCTTTGAGGAGTAAATTGTCTTTAAGCTAGGAGATAACTCTCTTCTTAAAAACAAGAACATTTATAAGCATATTTATTATATAATGGAGGGATTAAAGGAATAATACGGAATAAATAAATACTTAAAGGTAAAACGTATTACGAAAATTTATGAATTTCTTATTACATAAGGGGGTAGAGCCCAATATTCAGAAGAAATATACCTTTTTATCTTAATTATAATACCATAATAAGAAGTCATTATATTTATCCAGCTAAAAACTATGTTTTAAATAAAGAATTACGAAATGTATAATATTTTTATAAATTATTAATTATCTAGGTTGTAGAATATTATTAGTATACCTCGAACTTTGTTTATAACATCATAACAAAACGTAAATATATTTATAAAAAAAAAAAAAACTAAAATAGATTTTGAAAATGTATAATTTGTAATTAAGTATTAGTTAATTAAACACCAAGTCAACCCGATTAAGTCTTGGTAAAATAATATTTTTATTTTTAGAAATAGAAATTTGTGCTTTTTTTTGTGTCCTATATTTTTGCCGGACACTGTAAAAATATCCATACCCATAGCCACACGCTCACATTCGATCAATCATTTATTATGGCATCGCTGATGGCGGCCCCAACGTTGGTGGCCCCCGCCCAAAAACAAAAAAGACAAACAACCCATGGGCACACACAAAAACTAATGAAAATACTTGGAAAATATAGCTAATTTTCTATGGGGCCATATAAAATCGTTTTTAGTTTCAATTTTCGTGCGGGGGGCGGACAGTTAATTTTGAGCACGAACAGCAATTGTATCGCACGGCTGTCAGATCCATGAGCGTATTTAACGAGTTGGGAAGTTAATGGGGCAATATAGCATTTATTTATGGCTTTGGAGAAACCTTATAAAATATATAATTTAATGTGTCATTTTCATTTGTCTTCTAGACTTGCTTTTTATTTGAGAAAAAATAAATATGAGGTTATTTTATTCCTTAAATTATATTTGAAAGGCTTTGAGTCCTTACTAAATTAATAAAACAAGTTTGTTGAGTTAAAAAATTTTATATATTTTGCTTTTTAATTATTTAGCTCAAACTTAAATTCTTAATTCCTCTTTTGTTCCCAAAACTACATGAAAAATATTTAATGTCAAATATTAACAGGCTTATTTTTTCGAATTATCAACAGTTTACTTGACGTATCAGATCAACATGCCAGCATTTCGGATTTCTTAATGTTCCCATTTAATTGATTGACATTTCGCGCTTGCCTTATCGCCGCCGAGTCGATGCCAAAGCATTTTAATTCTAATTAAATTTCGTTGGAATTAATTGCAGTCGGTACGAATACAGACACGAATCGGGCCACAACGAAAACAAAAAAAAGGGGAACAAATCACGCAAACGTGGACCGCCCATGTCGCTGCGTCGTTGGTGGCCTCACAACCACAACCACATTTGGATCCACATCCACATCCCAATCAGTCGGCAACGAAAATTTAGTTGTTTAGCTGCCGCTTTTTTTCTGTTGCTGTGTTGTATCGCTTTATCGCCACCATAAATATGGAAATTTTTCATTAGCGATTTCCGTTTCCGATTTATCTTAATGACCGGCTGAGGCTCTGCTGTTGTTGCTGGCGTTGTTGTAATTAAGAAGAGCTACCGTTTGATGCTTTGGCGAAACATGTTGCAGCAACATTTACTCTCATATCTATACATACATATACTTGTAGCCGAGGCTCCCCTTCGTGTGGGGTCTTTTATCAGGCTTTTGGCCAATGAAAGCGGCTATTAAGTCTTGGCCAGCCAACTGGCAACTTGGGTGGCAACATGCCATTCACCAATCACACATACACAGTGGCACAGAGAGAAAAATACAGACATAATTCATAAAATAAAAACTCGACTATTATGCTTAAAGACGATTTTTGGTATTAAATTTAAATGGAAATTTTATACAAATTTAAAGTTAGGTTACTTAAAAATATATATTATTTTATTTTTATATAACTTTAAGATCATTAAAAACAAATAATTAAAATAAAAATATTTAAAAAAAACCTTAATCATTATTTTGCAAATAAGAATATTCTAGATTTATGCCATTAAAATCTTCGAAATCCCTAAAGTACATTCATTATAAAGTATACAATACAAAATACATAAACCAAAATGAAATTTGTATAGTATATTTTTTTGCAGTGGAGCCCAGTCTGTCGGAGGCGCCGCACAAAAAAGAAAGCGCGTGCAACAGGCAAAAACAAAAACAAGAAACCCAACCGACCGGAACTTCAACTGGCGCTATATGCAATTATAAGACTGCGTCTGTGTCGGACTTGGACCTGGAGTCGAAGACGGAGTCGGAGTATGAGTTTGGGGGCTGCTTCTGCGGCGAACAGTAGCAGCATTTGCCTTTTGCCAAAGATTGACAGCGGCAACTAAGCCCGGGTTGGGATGGGACGGCGATCCCGATGCCGGGACCACCGTGAAGTCCGAATGCCTCGGATGTCTGGGGGATACTCTTACATACATACATACATATATACTATATATGTATCTCAGATCGGAGATGCTCGGAGTTGCTTGTCGCCACGCCGTTGCGTTATATTGTCAAAAGAAACATGTAGCCACTGCTGCATGTGCAGTTGCTCCCCTTTTGTTGTCAGGTTTTTGTTATCTTCAGCTAACAATTGCCGCAGCTTGTTCGGTTGTTTCCCCACCCGGTAGATGCAAATTATTGCTATCTATCTGGCCGTCAACAACACAATAATTGTTGCCAACAAACATTCGATGTTGCTGCCGTAGCTTGTCATAACTTTATCAGAGTCGGTGGGTGGGGTCACATCTAGAGAACAAGCTCTGGAGGATTTCAAGATTAAACGGAATGAGTCAAAGATAAAATCAATATATTATTTTTTATTTAAAATTTGTTTTTAATATCATAATAACAATTTCAAGAAATAAGTAGAAATGCATTAAGAAATATTAGTTCGCCTTAAAATAATATCTGACATTTTCATTTTTCAAACCCCATTTTATAATAAGATATATGTATGTACATAATATAGTTTTAATATTTTTAGTATCAACAATATTTTCTTTTAATTCTCCAATATATATTAATATTTATTTATTTAGCATTTATTTATATTTTATTTTATGAACGCGTTTCTTATTTGATCCACATAAATCGAAAAAATTGTCTATAGCAAACGTATGTACATATGTCAATTTTGTATTTAGCTATCACGTCACCGAATTCGTACTTGGGAATTCTAAATGCATACTTGGAATTATTTTGCGTTATTTATTAATACTTCGGCATTTATGTATATCGACATATAACTTAATTGAGTTAATATCTTTTAATATTTTTTGAAAAACTTTCCTTTCATTCGGATCGTAAGATCTCCCGCAATAAAAACTTAATTTCCCTTTCTTCAGAAATAATAATAAAGGCTTAGCTAACTTTTTCGAGATTCGCCGGATTCCTAGAAACCCTGAGAGTCGAAAGCAAAAAACATAATGCTCCACGATCCCAAGGACCACACACACAGCGAATACACACACAAAGGGCGAACGGGGAAAACAAATAATTGCTAATTTTATGCTCGAATAAATGAGAGCTAGCGAGACGGAGGGCAGGCAAAGGATCAAAAAATGGGCGCCCCACCATTCGGGCGGCATAAATTAGTGGGAGCGGGATGGACGGCTCTCTGGCAGCCCTCTCAAGCGTCGTCACGCACTATCAAACGAGAGAATGATCAATGGGGGCAGGCAGGGCAGGGCGTCTCCAGCCCTCTCGCTCGCGCACACGCCGGCTCGCGGCAGGGAGAGAGAGCAGGCCGGCTAATATAGACCACCCAAGCAGATGACGACGAATTAAGGGCCACCCACGAAGAGACACGCCGCTACTCTCCTCTCCATCCTTGCGTCTTTGTGTGTGTGAGGAAGAGCATGAGGGTACACCGAGAGAAACGGAAATGGAAAGGACATTAAGTGTAACAATTTAATGTTTCAAATAAAATAAATAAATATGTTAAATTTAATGTATTAAAAAAAAATAAATAAATAATAATATAATTGTTATAACAACTCTTATAAATAATTTGTGTTTATTAATTAATATGTACATATGTATATTCCACAGCTTATTTAACCAGGTACATACTTCCAACTATATTTAATGCTTTATGACTACAAATGATTTTGTAGGTATTTGTTATTACCACCTTTATTGTCCTTTTGGCACTGAATCCACCAACATGTTTTGGGTCATTGTTCTGATAGTAACGGAAATCTTCACAAATGTCCAGATCCTTGGTGCTTTGAAGCAATTGTTTTTTCTAAATCTCGAGGTATTGAGTTTTTTTCAACACCTGCTTACCTATGTACTTAACTGTAGCTTTCAATATTCTTAGTTTTTGGAAAGACCCTTTGGTTCATGTTTTACAGGCTTTTAAAGTTTTTAATTGGATTTAAATTGGTTGAGATAAGGTGTGAGACACTGTATATTTTTGATTAGCATCAACAGCCGAGTAGATCTGGCCATGTTTGTCGGTCTCTAGGCAGACTAGTTCCTCAGTTCTGAAGCTATATGCATGCTGAATGCTAAATGTTCTTAAGTTAAGAATCTTAACACTGTGAATGTCGAAACGAATCAGACTACTACAAAGTTCTTTTTAACCGAGTCGATCCGTTTACTGTGGATGCCACACTGAGGGCTCCAAACGAGTAATTTTTTGAGATGGGACGAACTAGAGAAGTATATCGATTTTGTAACATTGGGGTTATTCAATTCTTTTGACCACCTTTAATAAATCCAATCAGACCCGAGGCTGTATTCACCATGCACGCACCACAAAATATGATTGATAAACTTAAGATTAATCCGAAAGTTTAATCCAGAGGGACGTCGACGAACTTTATTAGTTCCTTCCAAAGAGCAGCTTTCTTCTAAGATAGGACTGAAAATTTTGTTCAATTCGGGGATGATAATTTGAGTCTGTTAAATTTGAATAAGTTGCTTGAAAAAACTAAACCAATAGATCGGCAATTGCCTGATCATTATATCCGGTTGATTTGAAAGCGAGGAGGGATGAGCAATGGGTTTACGTTTAGTGTAAAGAATATTATAAACCCGTTATGGTAAGTGTATTTGTGAAATTATCTGAGGACCAAATGACCAATGGGATGTTAAAATCACCAAAAACAACAAAATGGTCCCTATCCGAAAGTCTATTGAAAACCAACTGGATATCGGACAGATGATTCCAATAAATAGGATGTTCCGGCAATGAAGGAATGTAGGAACCAGTGATGAAAATGAAGCTACATTTGACAGATAGCTTCAACATCTTTGCACTCCTCTAAAGTTTCTAATTCGGAGTGTAATCAACCGCTATGGGGACGCGTCTGATAGGACGATCTAGCCAATATATTGTAAACAAATATGAAATCAGATCAGTTAAAAGCTTAAAAGGCTGAGTATCTATTCTGCTTATATATATAAGAGTAGTCTTTGTACGCAGACTCTCGGTGCTCGTCGTCACTTTGTGGACGGGTCTAAAGAAAGACATCTTGTCCAGCCAAAAAATATATTTCCACAAGCCGCCAAAAAGTATACAATGTAAAACAGTATTATAGAAATTAGGAGAATCAAAGGATGGTTGAAAATAAACTACAAGTTGTACCTTTTGCGATGTTTTGTTTAAAACATTGATGCAGAATTTTAGTATTAGTATAACATTACTAAAGTAAATGGGAAAAAAAAACGTTAAATTGTAAAATAATACATTTTAAGTTGCAAAAAAGTAAAACGTTTTATACAACTTTAAAAAGTATTTTTCAATATAAATACATATGTTGATTCATAAATATACTTATATATGTATAAGAACGTAACAACGCAAATAAAACACCATTTTTAAATGGTTTCTTTTTCTCCTAAATTACCATTGGGAATTATTGCGAATGCTTCGTTTGAGTCTTTCTTAAATTTCAAGTGCAACTGATTATTTTTGTCCTGACACTCGCCCATACCCACCTAAGCTCCTGGATGCTGTCATTTTTTTGTTTTTATTTGGGTTTCTCTTCTGTATATAGAGAGCACGTGCAACATACAGGGTTTAACGGCAGCAAGCGCTGAAATGGAGAGGGATTAGAAGGCCTCCAGGAGATTGGACCGGAAGAGAAAGGCCCAAAGAATCCTGACTGCCCCCAAGTCCTCCTGGCCCACCAGGTCCTCCTGGAGGTTCAAGTTTGTTTTTAATTTCCGAAAAAGCCGTATATTAAAACATGAACTAACAATGATTAAAATATCTTTGTATATTGACCTTGTGGTGTTGTCAGTGGTGAATACAATGATGATAATAAAATTATAAAAAGAAAAATTGTTCAAAGGTAAATTTACAATTAAATAGTCAAAAAGATTAGAATACATTTAATAAACTGAGTATTTTAGTTAATTCCTCATAATTACATTAAATTTGGTAATAAAATTGGCCCGTCTAGCAGATTGTTGTACTTAACGTTTAAAGAATGTAAAAATATGAATATTAGAAGCTTTGATTTCAACAATTTTAAAAATACACAAAATTTGTACTCTATTGTTTTAGTTTTATATCCTGGTATTTTTTTTTTTTTTTTAGCCATTAGGAAGTGGACAATTTGTGGGTTTGTCCAGAAAATATATGATAATTTACTACACAAAAGTAAAGCTGCAATCATAAATTTTTTTTTTTTAAATTAATAGAAAAGTATATGAAATTCATTTCTTTGGAAATTTTTAATTGACTGGAGGTCAGGAGCTTTATCAGATAAGTTCGGCGAATTAAAATGAAATAAACCTATACAAAATGCATGTTTGGTTTAACGAATTGAGTTTTTAATAAAATGGCAAGGGTAACTTATAAAATATCCTTAAATATGTACAACTCGAAAACAATGCAACATGCATAACGAAATTACTAACCAATCAAAGTAAAAAAAGTAATATACAGTGTGCCACTTAATTATATATACTTTAGTTAACAATAACTCCTTTATTTAAATAGAAACAAAACAAGTAAGGATGCCATGTTGTTTATTTCAGATATCTATAAAGAAGCTAACTTCGGCACGCCGAAGTTTTTATACCCTTACAGATTGCAGTCTGATCATTAAGAATCGAGCCATTCTGGTTAAAAAAAGTAAAAAAGAAATAAAAGAAAATATATAAAAGTTGTATATTTATACATAGCATAAATAAAATTCTGAAA
>JAEIIJ010017448.1:0-11554 GCA_018904815.1 Drosophila ogumai | reverse complement strand
AATTACGAAAAGTGAAAACCAACAAAAAAAAAAAAACAACAAAAATTTAACAAATCGATTTAAGAGCAAAACTGAAAAAAAACATGAAAAAACAACAACAAAAGCAGTAAAACAAACAAAACTAAATGTTATATTTTGGAGCATTTTTTTTCAAATATGTATATGTGTTAGAATAGAAACAAGGGGAGGAGGAGAATTGATAAAAAGTATTAGGAAAAAACGATATCTCTTGAACAATAAAAAAGGACAGAGACAGAGAGACAGTGGCAGAAAATCAGAAAAAGAGAGAGAAAGCGATATACAAATATTGTCTCTTCTTTCTTCTACACACTCCTCTTAAATTTGCAAGTTTTTTACCGTCGAAGGGAGGCAATGAATATAAAACTATATATCATCTATCTATATATATATAAATATATATTTGTATACACGAACTAAAGAAAGAACAAGACAGAAAAAAAGAAAGAGATGGAGAGAGTGTAAAATGTTTGATATATTTTGTAAATACTTTAAAAGATTAAAAGGAGAGGATTTTTTTTTAAGTTTTTTGCTGCAGGAAATTTGTTTATTTTTTTTTTTTAAAGAACATCAAATCAAAAATTAATTTTCACACAAGGAAAATAAACAACAAATACGCAATGCAAAACATGTAATCATTTAAGAAGTCCAAATCTAATGAAAACCTAGAGAATATAGAAAATATTTGTGTGTGTTGATTGTGCGTGTAAATGTGTGTTGAATGTCAAAATGAAGATTGAACTTTGATATAATATATATACATATATATATTTAAATAATATTTGCCTGTCCCTTCACTCTTGATTTCTGCTACTAAACATAAAAGCAAATGTAAAAAAATAATAATAGCAAATCGTAAGCAGCAGCAGCAACACACTTTTGAAGAATTAAAATTAACTCTTAATTAGTTTTATGTTTCGTAATTTATGTTTTTTTTTTTGGAAAATAAATGTTTTCCTGCTTTTTCTTTAAATTATTCTTGTAAGTAGGCAAGTAATGGAAATTGAACATAATACTTTTTGTGTAATTTGTACTAAATGCCAGCAAAGTAGAAACAAGAAACGTTTCATTTCATTATTTTTAAGCTTAACTTAACTAATTATTAGTTTTTAAATAACTTGTTTCTTTAAGTTGAAAACAAATCGGGAGTATTGCAAATTATAATTATCATAAAAATATATAATAAATAAAATAAAGGCGAAAAACTCAACAAGAAAATTCTATTTATAGGACAAGCAGACAACAAACACAACAACAAGAAAAGATTATAAACAAAAAAAAACAATAAACATTTTCAAATGCGACAACAAAAAACGAGAAAAAACCTTTTTAGCTGTAAATGTAACATGTAAAATTAATTTTAAATAAAATGCATACAAAAAAAGAACAAAAAAAAAAAACACAACAAAATCTAAAAAGTATGGCAAGAAATAATACAAATTATATATGAGGAATGATATATATATATATATTATATAAATGTAAATGTGTAAAGAAAACAGAAAATGCAAACAAAAAAAAAACAAAAACAAACAAAATAATAAAACAAAAAAAATGATTTCAAAGAAAATATTTAAATGAGCATTTTTTATTTTTTGAAATTTACTCACAGGTAATGTTAAAGTGTTTTATAGGAATTGCAAAAAAAAACCAAGGATGTGCTTACTTTTTGCCTTCTCATATGTTTTAATTAAGGTTTTTTTTTATAAATTCTATATTATATTTCATATTATATTACTTATATTTATTATTATATTCCTTATATTTTTTATTATATTCCTTATATTTATAATTATATTCCTTATATTTATTATATTTCAGGGCAGAGAATTCATTTTGCTGCACTCTTCCAAAGACATTGCACAGATCAGTGCCAAAAAGTGTGCTATGTGCTATAAGATGGCGTTCTACAAGATGTCAAAAGTAGCCATTCGGGAACCTCAAAGGGACTACTGTTGTTGTTGTTTTGTTTTGGGCAAAAACAAAGCTTTATTGTTCCAAATGAATTTCCTGACCATCAACTAAGGTAGGTGTAATCCTTTCCACTAATTTATTTTAATAAAAAACTCAAGTATTCCATAAATAAAACAATCAAAGATTTCTGGTTTTTGTTTCGTTTTTATTTCTCATATTTTTCGGTTTGTTTCTGAGTCAAGCTAAACGTACACTCAATCGCTCAATCGCCATTATTTAACTCTCATAATAATAATTTATATTTATATTTATATATATTTATATAAAAAATGCGGCTTGTTGCACAATTTTATTTTAGATACATGTGTGTGTGTGAGAAGGAAAAGTGTTCAAGTGTTCCAGCTGTGACGAGGCATATTTGTATCTCTCTGTTTTAGCAACAATTTTTTGGGAATAAAGAAGGTGAGGAAGGGAGGAAAATGCTTGATCAATTGATTGCGTACATAACTTATATATTTAATAATAATAATAATAATTATCATAATAATAATAGCTTAAACAGTACAATACAGAATGCAGTTTTACAAAAGTAAACATTAGACAGAGGCAAATCAATCGGGGGATAAATCGGTCCTAAAATATAGTGGATGTGTTTCAGCATGAAAAAAATAACCATTGGTAAAGGGGAAATCTCTAATTTTTGCTCGTGTTTCCCCCATTTTTTTTGTTTGTTTTCTATCTCTACTCATTATTTATTTGCTTTCAGTTTTAGAAAATTACAAAAATTGCATTAAAAATTTGTTTCGATTCACTTCTCGTTTATAATTAATAAATGGAGATATTTTTTTGTTATCATTATCGCTTTGTTTATATTTTCTAGCATTTTAAGTGTTCCATTTTATGTTTGTTTTTATACTTTAAACTATTTCGTATATATTTAAATATACATACATATATTTAAGATGTATTTATAAAAAGCTTTTCTGTGTGGTTTCTTGTTTATTTCTTTGCATTTTTCTATTTAGGTTTAAATTATTACAAAAACATAAAAAAAAACATATTGATATTTATAATTTAAGGAGAGAAATATATATTTGTTGCTTTTAATATTAAATTGCATAAGAATTTTGTGTGTTTTTAAGCTTTTTAATAAATTTACGCTTTAGTTTATATATTTTTTTCAAGGGAAACACAAAATCGCAAACAAAACAAAAAAAGATCATACAATTTATGTGGTGTCTGTGTGTACGTTTTGCCTAAATAATATTTATATTTATTTATATTACAATGCAATTTTTTAATTCTTGGATTAAATTGTGTAAGCTTAGAGTTTTGGGTGGCAAATAAACGTAATTTTGATATTCTCTCTGCTTGTATGTATCATCTGGCGCACTCCAAGTTAATTTTTAATAACATTTCGTACTCTTTCTTCTTTTCTTGTGTGTTTTTTATAATTTTGTTATTTTTTTTGTATTTTTTTTTTGTATTTTTTTCTTTACTTTTATTTTATAATCATTTGTTTGTTGTTATCCGTGTGGCCGTTGTTGTCGCAAGATGTTTGCTGCTGCAGTTGGTTAAAATTTTACTTTCCTTTCACCGAGTGGCTTGTTTTTTGTTTGTTTCCATCCTACAGCAGTTGGCAGCAATGAGAATTGGGCTTCGGCGGCTGTTTCACGTCCGTCTGACGTTGTTTTTTACGCGATGAAATATCCCTGATTAGATCATAAAATACCTGAATAAATAAAACAGATTTATTAATATCGAAATCAACGATTTCATTTAAGCAATTTCATTTGTTAATATTATTTTTTTTATTGTTTTCTTTGTGGGGTGGTGGTTGTGGTTAAATTAGTTTTTTCTAAAACGTTTTGGAAAAATTGCTAAACCAAAAGTAGAAAAAAGAGACCAAAAGCATATGGGAAAAAAAGAGGAAAAACTGTGCATTTCATGGGAACTGCTTTAAAAAATATTAAATTAAATTATTTATCGTTTTTTGATATTTTTTAAAAAGAGTTTTCTTTTCCGTATGAAACACACTGTTTTTCTCTATGTATTTGTTTATATACACTAAAATAAAATAAAATTTTGTCTAGAAATAATAAACCAAACCAAATAATTTAGTAAAGAGATTTTATGTAACAATTCCGGTGTTTCACCTAATATTTAAATAATAATTGTATACCATAATTGTTTTAAATGAACTCCCACGTTATGAGTATGTTGTTTTTGTGTATGTCGGAGTGTATGTACAGGGTGTGTGTGTGTGTTAGTGTCAGCTTTAAAAAATTTGTTTAAGCAAAGTCTTGGCTTCTTTTATATATTTAAAAAAAAAATTGTATCGCTGGAAAAGCTCATGAAATATTAAATTCTTAATTTTCCATTAAATATTCAAAAAACTTCTCTTAAATATATTTATAATTCTTTATAAATTAATAATTCCAGCCAAAAAAAAAAACCTCATTAGTTTTAATTTTTCTGACTGATCAAACCTGAAAAATGCTTCAAGATGCTAGATTGTGGCTTAATTCTAACTTGGGAATTTTAAGCTCTCAGGAGGTTGTGAATTTCTTATGCATATTTGTAATTTAACAGTCAGAAAGAAAACCCATCCAGTAAAAAAGTCAGTCATGTAAAAATTGAAATTATTTCCTAGACTTTTATAATTTTAAATTTACCTTACTATTGTAAAAAAAACCTAAATCAGCTAAATTCGTTATTATACCTCGAAACATCTTTGAATAAAAACTGCAAAATCAAAACAGTATTAAGTAAATTAAGAAAAGTATAAAAAACCAAAGTCACAAGTCAGAGTTAGTAGCAAAAAGATAAATATATATAAATTCATATATTTATAAATATAAAAACAGAGAGAGAGAGAGAGAGAGAGAGAGGAAGAGTAGTGCCAAAGCAATCAAAAAAGCTCCAGTTCAAGCTAGAAATAAGGGTTAAAGCAACAACGGGGGGGTTAGGTTTGGAGTGTCTACGGGTTAAAAGTGTTCATACGGGATTTATATATATATTTATATATTGTTGTAGATGGTATTTGGATATAGTGAAAGTTGTTGTATGCACCTAATGCCTAAAGTAGGGTACACTTAAGTCTCCGCTTCTTGCATCTATCTTTAGCACGCCCGCTCGTGGCTTTCGAATCTTCAGTTTTTCGTGACCTTATTTCGCGCATCAAATCAAAAAATACCTGTAAAATTGTGGATTGGGAATTAAGTCAGAATATACAGAGAGTCAGCATCAAAGTCTTAGTCATAATTATAATCACTTATCGTTTAATTAAACTCAAATTTAGTTTACAAATCAAAACAAAAATCAATTACAAAACGCATACAACAATTACGGCTGCTTGTGTGCGCTTCAGAGAGACAGAGGGCGTTTTTTTAATATTATCAATAGCAAAATAGCAATAAAAAAAAATGTAAATAAATAAATAACAAAATAATGTATCTTTGAGAGGGCAACAACATTAAAAGCATTGTAAATTAGGCTACGGCAGTGCTTTTACTTTGTAGCCAAGTGTAGGGTTATGTGTAACTGTGTGTGTTGGGGTTGGAGTTCCATGTTTGTGAGGGGATATTTCTATACTTTCTTATTTAAAAAACCCCTCTAGTATTTCTTAATGCTTTGAGAATAATATTTATTAAAAATCTGTATATATTAGGTTTTTAAAACAAGCTTTTCTGTGGGTTTTTTTCACTATCTTTATGGGCCCCTTCTGATCACATTCCATTAACATTTGTGAAAATTTGAAAAGTTGTTCTTGAATTAAGTGTATTAATCATAAAAACAGATTATACGTATTTATAGAGAAGAAAAAACTTAAAGTTTAAGCATTTTGAAGTTCTTTCGCTGAAAAGAAGCAACCAAAAAATAATTTCCTATATTTTTTTTTTTTTGTGAATTTCCTTAAAATAGCAATTAAAATCATCCTTTTATTTAAATACTTCACAAAGTGAATTGTTTTCCCTTTTTTTGTTTGTTTTCCTAATCAAAAATTTTAAGATTTTAAAATTAAACAAAATACAAGTGTAGCCTGCGGAACAAAAAAAAATAAAAAACTAAATACCGCTGCAAAATAAATAATAAACAATTTCATAAATAAAGTATTTATGACATTTCATTAAACGGTAATGTGCAGTACACCAAAAGTTGCTTGCCAATTACAACAATTCTGTTGTGTGAATATTAAAGTTTGAAAAGAATCGATGTTATTTGTATAAAATAATCGATGGTATCAATGTCTTTCTAAGGAAAAACCAATTAAAAATCGATAAATATCGATGTTTTTTTTAACTAAAATAATTTCTTTGTTTTTATGAAAAATTCAACTTTTCCATTGACAAAAGTAATGGAAATCCTAACTAGATGAATATTTTTGGGAATCTGTAGGGTAGAACGGACTAACCTTGTCAACATTTTCACGCGTTTTTGCCGAGGTCTCCACATAGGGCACCGCCCACTGCTGTGCCCTCGATTGGCATTCGCTAAGCGGCACCTTTCGCTTATCATTCAGATCGCATTTGTTGCCCACCAGCAGGAACGGTATGCTCTCATCATTCTTCACCCGCAATATTTGTTCTCTGTAAAATAAAGATTGTGGAGAATTGATATATATGCAGAAAAGTAGAGAGAAGATAAGGGAGGGAAGAGACAGAGACAGAGCTGTTATCTATCGATACTTGACTAAACAATATAGTTAGTTAAAATATCTTCTTCGAATGCATTGATTAATTGTTATCTCTTAAATATTAGGTAGTTCATTAGCTAACTCAAATGGTGCGCTTGCTTGACTCGAAAATAATCGCTAATTGCTTCAACAAATTGAAGCGAAATGCCGGAAAAGGGCTTATAGATAGTAAGTGCTTATCAAAAAGGTGACTCAGTTCGTGTGTCACTCCACTTTGGATCGAGTCAATAAACAGGTAGAGGAATAGACGAAAGAATAAACATAAATATTAGCTTGTCTATCACCTAGAAATGTTCTCGCCTCCCACTTTATTAATAGATTTTTGCAATTCGAGTTTAGCTGGGTGTTCATTAAGGGAAAAATAGTGGTATATAAATTTAACCTTTAAGAAGTATAAAAACTTTCTTCAAGGCATAAACTCTACCAGTTCTAAATTTAAATAGTTGTGAAGATTAATTAAAAATTCCTCTAGAACTTGGAAAACGTTTTAAATTATTAAAATTGCAAGGAATTATTGTAATGAAATCTAAGATCACAGTGGAATGAATCTTTAAACAATTAAGCTCTGTTGAGTAAAGATTTATTACACATACTTATGCCACCAACCAACCTTAAGACTTGTGTAGACTAATTAGCAGCGTCAAATAGTAAAAAAAAATAATGAAAAAAAATGCCAACACTAGAGGAGAAAAAATAAAGCATAAAGCTTGTGTGTGAGCAAGAAAACCGCGACACTTGTCAGCTTTGGGGACAAACAAACCGGCGACATGAGAGAACCCTCGAAAGACCCACCAAGGAAACCACGGGGGAAACAGAGGGTAGACTGCTTGACACACTCACCTGAATTCCTGGGTAGCCTGGAAGCTTTCATCGTCTGTGATGGAGAAGACGCAGAGGAATCCCTCGCCGCTGCGAAAATAATTATCTCTGATGGCGGCATAATCTTCCTGGCCGGCCGTATCCAATATATCTATTTGTACTTCCTCGCCATCTAGCACAACCTGCAAAAATAATTAATAATCATAATAATTATCGATATACATAGAATATAATAATAGAATTATTGCGTATATTTGAAACCTTTATATTTTACTTATTTTAAATACAGAATAATATACAATTTAACGTTTAAATATTATATTAAAATAAATATCGATTTATCGCAATATTAATATATCGATTTATACAACGACTTTCATATCGAAAATATCGTAAACTTTAATTTTAATTAAACCTATCATTTATTATTTTATGTAATAATCTGGATATATTTTTACATGATCGTATAAACGAATTTGTATTATAGAAATGCTTCTGTCTTCATGTTTTTAATAATTTTCATGGTTTTTAAATGCTTTTTGTCTTTGTCGATAAATGAAAATGATTCATGATTATTCTATCGCTATAACGCACCTTTTTCCTATAGCTATCGGCCTTGGTGGGCTCATAGTCCTCGACAAACTCATCGTACATGAACTGCAGTGTGAGGGCGGATTTTCCCACGCCGCCGCTGCCCACCATAATGACCTTGTGGAGCGCCGGTCCGGCTGTCGGCTTCTTGCTCATGTTGATGGCGGGATCTGCTCTGCTTGCTCACTCGATCGACTGCAAAAGAAGAAAAAAAAAAACCACAAAACAATATAGAGAAATTTTTAAACAAATAAATAGGTAAATTCTGGTGCTTCCTGTTTGTTGTGTGTGTGTGTAAATATATAAATATTTATGCAAAACATTACGCATAAGGCTGCCGCGGCCAAAGCCACGACGTCGGATCGAGGGATAATATCCCAAAAAAAAAAAAAAAATAGCTAGCAGTTGTCAACTTGGCAGTCAGCTCACGGGTGGTTTGTCGATTGTTTCTGTCGGGGCTTTTCCTCCCGTTACACAGCGAAATGGCGGCAGAAAAGCTGCGAGTGACTCGCCATTGTTGTTGTTCGATTGTATTTTTTACCCTTTCAATGATCTAACATAAGGTACAGTACATTCTCTCTTTGTTTAAAATAATACAATTTTATATAATGGAAACATAAATTTCTAAATTGATAAAATACTAGAAACATTTTTATTATAATTGGCGATGAGACAAGGTATCGATATATCGATATGTATTGATATATGATGCAAAGAGTATCGATATTTGATCTATCTATCAGATCAATATAATCGGAAAAATAAACATTTTTCGGTAATATCGATAATTTAGCGATATTTTTTATATTAAAAAATCCATATATCATATTTTAAGGAAGTCTTAAGTATTAAAATATATTAATGAAAAATTCCCTTCTGGAGTATATTAAAGTGAATTTATTCATTCCAAGAGTATTCCCATATTCGGCTTCCGCTTTTGAATTGTGTGACTTTCTGGCTTGGTTTTCTTTTTTAGCTTTGTTCGTGTCGCAAATGAAGCATAAAATGAAAAGTTCAATGAACTATTTACACATGCCAAAGGGGGCAAACACGGGCAACAAAAACAGCAACATAAAGACGGACGCGATATAGCAGCATAATGCAGGCCGCCGGGCCAAAATGACTATTGAGGCCCCNCTGTTTGCAATTAGCTTTTTGTGACCATATATATATTCCCTCTGCCCCTGCATCATCATCGATTGCCATAAATTGAGGCATTGAAAACAACGCATTGTACATATACATAAATAGGGGCTAGATGGAAAGAGGGGACACGTGGCCATCTGGCTGTCGGCCAACTTCAGCAGAGTTAAAGCATTGCTTTGAGCCATTTTCCTAGCAAAGCAATCGGCGAACTTCTGATGCAAGGTTACTTTAGTATTTAAATTACCCAAGATAACCACTAAAATGTATAGACATGACAAAAGACCCTGCAAAATAATACTGATGTCACCACATTAACCGCCAGCATTAGAAACGTTGCGAAATAAATTTCAATGGTTATTGCTACAAATACACACATAATGTTTGCTATATTTAAAAGTATGAAAGCTAGGGTAGAGTGTAGCTGATTGTGAGATATCCGATAGCCAAAGCTGTACTCAATAAAATGTAATTCATGGATTTTCAAAAAAGAATGTCAGCAAATTTGGGTGCTTCAAACTCCCAAGTGTTAAGATCTGAAGTGCGTTTTGTCTAAATCGACTCGCCTGGTGTTGCTTAGCAAGAAGAAATACCCTTTGTAAGGTCAAAAAGGCTTCTTTAAGGTAGGTTTTCTATATTTTTGCTTGACACAAAGCTTAATAACCTTGTAACCAAAGCTTAACTGGTATAAAAACAAAAATCAGATTAAATATTTATTTAAAATCCAGTCTAGAATTAAAATAAAAACCTAAAAATAATATTATCTAGACTTGAGAGCAGACCGTCTTACAATGAAAAATGTGTCATTCACTTGAATATAAACCATTTCTGGTAATTTTCTTCTCTTATTTCAAACATTTGCCGCCTGTCTTTCAATTTGACGCTGTCTGGAGACGTTGGAAAAACGTTTAATGGAAATTGGGCGGCGGCAACAAGTCAGTCAGCTGGTTTGGCCACACTGCGTATGAGTAATCAACCTAATGTTGGGAAAGCGTCAAGGAAAAATAGCGGGTTATAAAAAAAAACACTTCCCACACCCAGTTTTGAGTCAATTGAATTGTCAAGGCGGTTTTTTTTTTGTTCGCGTCAACACAAATAACAACAACAAGGCCTGAAAATAACGGCAGATAACTTGTTCAATTGCATATTACTCATACGCAACGTTGCGCAGGCTTGACAACACTTAAAAAATAGTAGAAAAACCAGGTATACGAAAAATATCATATTGTAAAATTCCTTTTTAAATTCAAAAGTAATATTTTAAAGTTTAACTATAACAAATACTGCTCCATCAATATATCGCAGGTTTCATTTAAAGAATACTTAAAAAAAAAACATATTTGCTGTTTTTGTGACCTACTCTACCAGGCCATGATTATTTGGTTCTAAAAACAAGGAATATGGCATTCCAAACGCAGCTATTAGGCATTTTTGCTGCCTCAAATGAAATATGGTTGTCGTTGCGATTTGAGAGCTTTTTAATTTGCAGTACGAAAAAGTTGGCTGGAAGCTAACTATCGGGTTAAACGAGATATGGCTCCCATAGCCAGCGGTTACCGGTTTTTAAAAAACTAATTGGGAATCCGAGAAATCGCGTGAACCGCTAAATAAAAAAGAAAAACAGCAAAAGCAACAAGAAATTTAGGTTTATTTCTTGCAATTCCCCTTTGAATTTATGTACTTTACTCTTTTTTTTAATTTCTTTTAATTTTAATTTATTCTAAACAATTTAAATTTTGCTACATTTTTTCGAGCAGAAAACTACAAAGTTGGTTTGCAGAAATTCCCACAGAAAAATGCAAAATTTTCAAAAGCCAAAATCGTAAAAACCAATTTAATTGTTATAATAAAAAAAAGGCAAACAAAGCAGAACTGAATTTTTAGTTTCTATCGCTTCGGTATAATTCAAATCGCTGGCCGCATAAAAAATAATTTCCCTCTAATTAAGGCTGGCGAAAAATAGAACAAACGATAGGAAAGCAAAAAAGAATATACTATATAATGGCAAGGCAAAAATCGACATCGGTAAAAGAGACCGAAATTGAGCTTTCCAAAAATTTCCAACTCGATTTGTTTGCGGAAACACGGGCAGAAAATAAAACAACTAAGGTACGTTTCAGGCGCAATGACGTCATTATCTAGTTGTTTATCCTAGAAATACGTGCCCCCATCCCCCACCGAAATTGTGCATAAATTAGCCAAAGTTCTTGTTTTGAGTTTTGAACAAAAACGGAATTTCGGGTTCCCTTATTTGGTGGGTCAAAATTAAGAGTTCTTGTGTCTAATTTCTAAATATTATTTATACAATTTATTAATTAAATATTCTAAATAAAATTAAATTCATTAAAATTTAAATTAATAGAATATTTAAAA
>JAEIIJ010017437.1:0-64043 GCA_018904815.1 Drosophila ogumai | reverse complement strand
AAAAAAAAAAAAAAAAAAAAAAAAAAAAAAAAAAAAAAAAAAAAAAAAAAAAAAAAAATTTCTAAAAATAATATACAGGTAAAATATAGATTTCATCATCAGAATGTTTCCACACTCCAATTAATAGTATCTTTTCATATTTAATTTTAATTTAATTATCTAAGAAGACACCACTCTTAATTCCTGTGTAGCAAAACTATTCCATTGTATCTTCATATTATTTTTCATCCTTCGCCCCTTCAAAAAGAATAGCCTATAAATTTCATATATCAAATTCAGACATCAGACATGAGTTAATTGCATTTCATAACTGCCCAACTCTCGCCCCCATCGTCAATTAAATCGAACACAAATCATTTGTGATAATTATCGTTCCGATGATCCATTTATCTGTCACTTATTTATGGGTTTTTAAGCATTCAAATCGAATTGTATTTATATAGAATTTAACGGCCAAGTAAAGTAAGCGAATGACACATGAAATCGAAACAAGGCAAAATTAAAGATGCCTTTAATTAAAAACGGGTTTTTGATTACGACTCTGATGTCTCCTTGAATGGCGAAATATATAAGTCTCATTAAGGCGGTAAAAGGACGCCAAGAAGAAGGTGGCCAGACGGCTGTAAAGTTGTCAAGTTAAATAGGAGCAGACTGCCAGAAAAAAAGGCAAGGAAAGGAAAGTTTTTCCTTTTCACCAATGCCAAAAACGTGCTGGTTTGCGGAAAATTCCGCTTTAATTCCCAAGCAAAGCTCAAGGAAGGAAGCAAAGCTTTTCACTCCCTCAAAAAATATCCTAAAAACCAGAAACTTTTTCATTCACTTGTTAAGCGCAGAGCAACTTTATGGCCTCTCTAGTTTCGTCTCATTTTCAAGTGGACCGGCCATAAATCTTATGTTAATTTATGCTAAAACTAAAGACCAAAACAAATTTCTGTTGTTACCACACACACACTCGCAGAGAGAGACGCCGAGATCCAGCTATATAAATACAAATATTTTGTTACCAGTTTTTATGCCTTTTGTCGTCGTTTGCTGTGGCTGTTGATGACTCTTTGGACCGGCTCTTTGGAGAGGAGCTCCTCCACACCACCTCCACTTCGCTCCGAAAACTTGCTTTTGGCCCCGACTCGCTTGTCATAAAGAAATTTTAATAATGTGCGGCGCCAAAAAAGTTTTTTCTTGTTGTTTTTATGAGCCGGCGACGTTTTGGGAGTTTCATATAAAAGTGTTAAATTCAAATGAGTTCAGAATGGGATAAAAAAGCAAATGGCTTTTCCAGCTGGGGCCAACAGTGCGTATGTGTGGTATTCGAGGCATGTCAATCCATCAATAAAGCATTTATAAATCTGATTATATAATAATTTTGGGTTTAGTTTTGAGTTTGGGGGAAAATTACTTGCATAATATGAGTTTGATAATATTTTTGGAATTATTAAAATAATATAAACAATGTTTACTTTGCTAATTGACATTTCTTTTCTATCATTTCAGGGTTGTCTTCGTCGTAAAAACAACTTGTAAGTAAACTTAGTTATATCATTTTGATGCATTTACAAATTGCTAGCTTCAAATATTAAGAATTTATTAAATTATAAACAAACCTAGAACTTGAACATATCTCTTTCCTTCCTAATTTCCCTTCAAAAACAATTTAAAGTTTATTTTTAAAATCCATCCAACCAATCAAACATTTTTAATGCGTTTCCTTCCATCTTCCCAACAATATGTCAGGCATTTGCTGCGCTTTATTGAGGTATTTGCCTAATTTGACTTGGCACTATAGCTCATTCCCAGCTTTGGGATTCCTCCAGGGCTAAAAGAGACCCACAAATCAAGAGGCATTAAACTGTCTGTCTCTCTGTCAATCCCCCTGAAAGGCATTCAACTATCTTGGGCATTTATCGCATTGCTATGGCCACATATTTACATCAAAGTATACTTGTATATATATCCGGGGAAGATCTCCCCTCTCTACTTTAATGATGCGCATAAAATCCAAGAAATCATTTACACAAATTAAAAGTTAACTCAGGCATAAAATTACCAAGTTAACACCCGCTGAAACCCGAGAGAGGAGGGTCCATAATTTTAGCGAACCAAAAAACCCACCTGACTAGGCCACTTCCAGTTTCCCCTCTTGGCCGTTTTTCCTTTCATTAAAATTTCCGCCACCCCAGAGCTTTGTTTTTCTTTTTATTTGTCTCAAAGCTTAGCTCACTCGGTGCCATTACCCATGTCTGTCTCTATGTAATTTGCAAATTTTCTAATTGTCGTTTGAAATTCAAGCCTTTTTGAGAGTGACGTCCGACCCGGTCCGGTTGGGTCCGGTCCGGAACCGGCTCAGAGAGTGTCCAGGTGTCCGGTTGTCCTGGTGTCCATTTGTCCTGGTCTCCGGTCTTCAGACTAGGTGTGTTTTGTGTTTGCTGGAAAGTAGGTCGGTCGGTGGCCAACGCAAAACTCAATTTAATTGAGGGTGTTCATTTCGCGGCGTCTCGTTGCGTTCGCTCTCGTTCAGCTCAGCTCGGCTCTTTCCTTCAGCACTCAACTTTAATTGCAATTAAGTTTCAGTTTCAATTTTTATAACCATATTTTTTGCTCTTTTTTCTGCTCTTTTTTCTAAGTAAATTGAGCACAAGGCCTTGGGGCCATGCAAGAAAATCCAATTTATGCACGGAGCCTCTCAACTATGTAGTTTGATTTTATTTTTTTCTGCATATTTTTTCATATTTAATATGACGTGTGTGTGTGTGTGTGGAAATTGTAATCACAATTTTTGACATTTAATTATGGATACCCTGTTAAGGGGTTGTAAATGTTATAGACTCTCCTAGAAATTAATTTAATTAATTAATTTGAATTTTCCAAATGTATATATTCTTGGTAAATCATTTTTAATTTAACCCAATTTACCATTTTTAAATATAGTCACAAATATTTCATTTCCTCTCAACATTATTTAAACTCTCCTTTGCTGAAACTTATCCAGGGCACCACCTATTCGATTTCAAAAGACACCCCTTTCATCCTGTGTAATTTATTTATCTGCATGACATTTTTTTCCTGGGCTATACCCCATAAATAATTCACAATTCATTGACATATTTTTATGAATATAACTTCCGATCGTTAAACAAGGCGTATAAAAAACTGAGAGGGCAGCAGCCAACCAACCAACTGACTATCAGCATCTGTCGGAGCCCCACAGAACCCCCCGACTTTATAGGGAAGGCCCATTAAAACAACATGAACGCATAATTTAATTTATATTTTTTCAAGCGTGTTCTCCACTCTGGGGCGACACTTCATTGTTGCTGAACAAACAAACTGGGGGGAGTGGCGAGGGAGGCTGTCCTGCCTCAAATATACCCCACACATACCCCTCATATATAACCCAGTCATCGTCAACCTTTTCGGAAATATAATCACAGCATAAAAATCAATTCCAAACGCGTGTGCAGAGAGTAAACAGACAGCGTGGTCCAGAGTCGCTGGGCAGAAGGGGGGCATACGCACACATGGCATCGCCTGTGCCCCCCAGAACCCCCAAACACTGCTCCCCAATCGCTTCCATGCCACCACACAAAAATGTCACACATTTGTTAAACATTCGTGAGTCTCAGTCTGCAACGGGTTGACACCCCTTACCCCGGCTTCATTTTAACCAAAAAAATTACAAAAAAAAAAAAAAGGAAAATCCTCTTGTCTCTTGTCTCTTGTCTCCGATTCAGCATCAGCTAAGTAAACAACACTGCACTGCCAAACTGCGGACGGGAAAATCAGCATGCAGATAAAATAAAATAATCAAATAAGAAAAACAATCAAATAAATGTGGCAAAAGTTTGTGGGAAGAAGTGTAGTGTACCCTTTGTGAAAAATAAAATATGTATAAAAGTAAGAAGAACTATAAAGGTGTTTTTAGTATTTAATTTTAGGTTTAATCTCAAATATTATTGCTGGTAAATTAAGAGACTTAAATAAATTAAATTGAGAAAAATTATAAGCAAAGGAGTTATTAAAGGGATATACAAATCTCAGTAGTTTTTAAAAACCCTAAAAAGGTGTGCAAAATTATGCTTTATCAAATTTCATTGCACATATTTAAGCACCTTCTTAAGGGAGTTGAAACCCCTGAATCCTCTTGTTCTCTAGAGCAACCTACATGTATTTTTTTATATTCTTTGTTTTAATTTTGGTTTATATTTTTATATAGATAAATATATATATTTTAAAGTATCTTACTTACTTTATATACCAGTAAAAGAAACCTCTTTTTAGTTAAATCTAGTTCTTATATCCCCACTTTCCCAGGGTATTTAGCTAAGCAAATCCGAAAGGAAAAAATGTCTCGCGAAAATCATAAATAGCTGGAAAACGAAGTCACCGCCTGGCAGGAGCCTAGCCAGGAGTCGCGCGTTGTAGGTTTAGCTCCTGCTGCCGCTTTTTCCTGCCGGCGACGAGGCGCAAATAGGCTGTCAGCCGCATACCAAAATGTCCCCCCAAAACACCTCCCGCACTCACCAAAGTCACAGATGTGTGTAGGCGCATTAATATAGCCAGAAAAAAGCTATATATATATACGTATATATGAGAGGAAAATGGGAAATACTTTTTTGTGATTTATGGGAATGTGTAGAGGAGCCCCGGAGATTTGCTGTAAATGCGTAGAGCTCCGCTGCATACCTCCCCCTTACCTCTCTCAATGTCACACACAAAAATGTTTTACAAGCAATTTTCCAGCTGGTTTTTATGTGTGTTTGTGCATTCGTTTAACTATTTGGGCATAAAATATGACAACGATCCCCCGCACATTTGTTCTTTTTCCTCCCAATCTATACGCTAAATTGTTTTTGCCTGTCGCCAGTTTATGGCCACGTGTTGGTGTCCTTCTGGCCTCTCTCAATTTCCTCCTCTCTTGGCTTTTCCCTCTTCTTTTTTCCAGATAGCTCCACTCTTTTGTGTTGTATTTGAAGTTGAGTGTGGAAAATTTTTATAGCCAGTTGGCAATTTTTTTTCGAGCCCAAGGCAAGCGCCCGGCAAAAAGTTGTCATAAGTGCTAAGATACGGTGAATATTGGCTAAGAGAGATGATTGCAAAGAGTTGGGAATTTGGTAGTACTTGAAAAATATTTAATAAAGTTTAATTAATTTTTTTTTAATACATATAAGTAATATTTAATTTTCTAGAAGAGTTTGTGCTTTAAAAGCATTTTCATGCAACTTGAAACATTTTCCTTTCACGGTTTAATAATTTTGAAAACACTTTTCAGTGTTTAATAAATTTGTTTAGCATAACTTTCTATGCAATATTTTATTTTTAAATATTTTTTAAGTATTCTTATTTAAAATATAAATTTCTGAGTATCCATAACATAAAACTCTGAACTTCCTCTGACAATTAAAAAGCCCTTACGAAATAGTAAACTTTAAATTTCTTTTAATATATTTACGTCTTGTTTACTTGCTAAATAATTTGTTTACAGTTCTTTTCCGGTCCCTTAAAATGTTTAAAAAATATTTAAAATGCCTAGTTATTACTGTTGAGGTGCTTCCCCATGAAGCTGTAACTTTTTTAAGTTGTTGCTGGCGCTCTCGAGTGGCATAAATCTTCAAGACATCAACTTCAACAATGTATCGTTGTCTCTTGAGGCTGCCACATTTCCTCCTCTCGCCGCCCCCTTGGTCTTTCTCTAAACCGTCAAGTTCAAGTGGCACTTGCCGCGTTTTTTAACAACTTCATAGATACAATGGGGCAGAAGACGAAATCCGCGGGCATAGAGGCTCTGCCACAAAAAGTTTGCGTGTGCCACTTGTAAGCAATTTCAGCTGTCAATAGCTCTGAAATCTGAATACGAGCGAACATAAACAAATGAGCGGAGCGAAAACTGCTTAGGTTGACACCCGAGCGGCGGGTCTAATAGCTCAAAACAGAAAAAAAAAAACCGCCGAGCTGGCTATGGAAACTTGTTTCTAGACCCCGAATAAGGCATGTTGCGGCGTATTGGTATTGGCAAACCCATTCTGCTGATTTGGCAAAAAGAAATCTCCGAGATTCGTATCTTACAGATGCAAAATGGGTGCCACTCAACCAGCCAGCCATCCATCCATCAACAACTGTGACAAATGTCCATCCGGCAACCTTTGGGTAGCCACTCGAAATCAATTTGCATGGCATACTTCCCATACTTCCCATACCCGAAAGCCATAACTAAATTATAATTTATAGGCCCTAACCCCAGCTGCTGCCCGGCGAATTCCTTCTTCACCGTCGCCCACAAATAATACCATTTCTTGGCTCTTCGCCTTGGCCAAAGGAAAATATTTTCAACAGTGGGTGGAGCTGTGAATATTGGCCATTAAATTTATGCCCAGAGATAATAACGCAAGCGGCAAGTCGTTATAAGTACAGGGGCCCAGAGCTGGATGGATATTGCAGGAGCCGGGCACAAGAAGCGAGGAGCGCGGAGCGAGAAACTGAGGATGCGATGCGATGACTAAAAATAAAATTATTGCTTAGCAAACTCGTCTCGAGATGCAAAGGCTGCGATAGAGAGACAGACTCGAACTCAGCTCCAGGTGGTGACGGCAGTGCCACTGCTGCCTGGGAGGAGGGTGGGGCAAGCAGAGCAGAGGGAGACCTGGACCTGGCCAAGAGCTGGACCCGGGCACCTTGGCCAATTACCCAGAGCCCCGCGCTCCGGCTGTCCCTTGTTTTCACTGCCAAGCACAGTACAGTGGGACCAGGAGAGATGAATGATAATCAATATAAAAAAATAAATGTCTAACTAAGGGAAACGATATTTTATATTAATTATTTATCATTAATTTTTTATTTATTATTAAAAAACTAAAATTATATCAATAATTAGATGCGGCATTTCAAATAACGAAATTAGTGAGGGCAGTTTAATTTTGTTCCCTCACTAATTTCATTGAGAGAATGAAAATTTTTGTTTTAAATGTTATTAATAAATAAATTTAAATACTTTTAATGCTTGTAGTATTTTTTTTTCAAACATAAAACAAAAGAAAAAAAAAAGGTTACAGCTTGGATTCTAAAAAATGGCATCTCCAGCCCCCAGATCTAGACTTCGTCCGTCTTAAATTCTCAATCTGCGTATGCATCTTCATCATCATTTTGTATAAGCAGCATCATCTAACACCTTAGAGAAGAAAGCCTTAAACAAATTGTATTTCAAACTAAAATTTCTGCATCATCTAGTTTCCAGCTTTATCAATATTTTTCCAGTAATTTTTATACAACCTCGAATCACTGTTTCGTTCTCTCACTTGTTTTGTGTCTGACTGCAACAATATTTGGTTGCCAACTTTGCCAATGTATCAACAGCGTTTAGGCTGCTGCTGCTGTTGGCTCTGTTGGTGCTCCTCCAAGTTCTCCCGATTCTGCTTCTGTTACTTCAGGTTGTGGTCGGTGTATCGTTTGGTTTGTGTCCGTGTTTGTGTTTGCATTGGGGCTCAGGCTCAGTCTCTGGCTCTGGCTGTGGACTCGGACTCCAACTCGGACTCGTCTCGGGCCTCAGTTTTGGTAAATATGTGTGGACGGGCCCTTGGCTAGCTGATTCCCCACTTGTAGGCAGCGACTAACAGCCAAGGCACACATCCACGACGTCCACGTCCACGTCCTGTTGCTTAGTTAACTATGCAGTCAGCCAGCCTTTCGTGTGTTTTGCCCACTCCTCGGTCCCTGTGCTCCTATCTGATATTGCCAGCAGCTCACCTTCCCCTCCCTGTCGCCCCCTTCTGTGTGTGTGGCTGTTGTTATTGGCTAACATCGGATCCACAAAGTCATCAGCATCATCATCCTGGCAGAGGCTGCTGCAGAGGCTATGGCCCAGTGGAGAGCTGTTTAGCTGTTTGACTCACCCGCCTTGTGTTTGGGCTGCTAATATGCAAACAGAGCTGCCAACTTAATGAAATTGAAATGAGCAAATTAGACAACGTTTGTGCAATGGGCGATGGGGGATTTGGCTGCGAGGACAGTGGGACAGGGAAATATTCCCCAAGATGCAAGAGCAGCGCATAGGAAGGTCGACATGGCCGAGGAGAGCGATGAAAGCCGCTAGGATATGTTGAATTAAATGGAAGAGCTATTAATATACAAGTAGAACGAGAAATAATTAAATAAATAATTATAATTTAATAATAATATAGTTGTTATAAATTTAAATGGAACCAATAATAATATAATAAGAATATAGTGTTCATAAATTTAGAGAGAACCCCAATTTCCTTTGTAACCTCTGTCGTTAGATTGCTCCATTTTACAAAGAGTTTAGTCGTAAGAAGTAAACAAATATAACATTAAATTAAAGCTTAATAATTATTGTACTGATTTACTGTAAAAATTGGATTCTTTAACCTGAGCTGCAGCACATTAGTGCAGGCATAATTTTTCAGGCAAGTGTATTCTCTTACGACATTGAAAGACTAAAAATAAATGCCGTCATAAATAAATACACTTTTTAAATATACTTTATATAGTAAATAAATAATATAGTAGTAATTTTTAATAATAATAATAAGAGATGACATAAATCTAAATTCCCTATAAATTCTTTCAAGAATATTAGCAAGTGAAACAATTATTGTTCCTAACCAAATAGGACTAAATAACTTTTAATCTATTCACTCTCCAAATAAAAATATCCATTTAATCCAAAAACAAGACCCATTCCAAGAGATCAGCCAGGGAGATATTGAGATAACCCCTTCGCAAAAATGCATCCCATTTGCATTCTTCCTGGAGAAAAGATAAAAGAACCGACATGAATCAAACAGAACGAATGCCAAACTTGGCTGCAGGTACTCCCCCAAGCGAAATCATTTCAGACATTTCAGCAGTAGCCAAAGCCCATAAATCTCTCATCTCAATTTCTCAACTTAGCAGCTGCTGCCCCCATGGAAAAACTAGTCTAGCCATTAGGACACTCTCCAATAAAAATGCAACTCCCACAAATAGCACGAAAAAAAGAGGAGACCGGAGACTGTAGACTGTAGACTGTAGACTGGAGAGTGTAGGTGAAAGGAGGCGTTGCAGATGGAAACTCACATGTCATGGATTTTGGTGAAATGCAACTTCGATACCAAAACATACTGATAGATACAAACGACGTCATGAGGATACAAAAAGAACTCCAACGATGATGATGATTTGCACAAAAAAAAAAGGAAAACCTCTGAGGGAGGGAAAGGAAATTTATTTTTTCAACTGTCTGCCTCATTGAATTGGCTGAGCAAACGGACGTTTGATACGGAAAACTTGACGATGAATCGACGGGCTCAAGTGGCAGCAGTTTGGACCAAGGAATACTGTGGATGGATCAATAAATGCTGGGAGTGGAGATTCAACTCATTAACCCCAACTCAGACCCTTTCCTTTTGTTTATTGAAGTTTAGCATAGCGCAAAGTTAAACCGTCATGGTCTCTCACTCTCATAAAAATTTATGTTAATTTCATTTAGAGTCCCGTCCCGGCTGCAATCTGTGACTGCATGCGTAATGAGCTGTTTCGAGTTAGGTAAACACACACTCAGAAAAGGCAGCTAGCTCCCCTCCACTTGCAGCTCATTAAAACATCACGAACAAATCAAAAATTTAAATAATGATTAACGTCAGCAACCCAAAGAGTGTTTCGGATAAATCCACCTACAACGGCAGAATCTCTCTCTCCTCTTCGTAGAAAACTTCATGCAACAATTGAGAATTTCTACGAAAGAGATGCTCGTTTCGTGAAAATGCAATGTAAACATTTAAAGTAAACAGAATATCTCGACGCCGACGTGAGTTCAACAAATTAACTGTAGTCGTTTTTTTTTCGAGGAGGCAACGCGTCGTATGAGCAACCATCGAAGTCTTTGTGTTGCTTTATTTGTATTTATTTTCCAGTCAATATAAACTATGTGAATTTTTACTGTACATAAAGGGGTAGCATCCATAGACGGGGCCAAGTAAATAAATCAAATGCAACAGCACACGATCCAAATAGTTGAAATGACTTCAGTCGCGCATCGTCTCCGGTTCGGGTTTTTCTATGGCATTTCCCTGGAAACGCAAGCCAGGCTGGCTGGGTAAGAGTTTTGTAAATAAACAAAACTGATAAACTTTGAAATAAATTCTAGAGTTTGAGTTGGTTATCTCTCCATTCAAAAGGGCGATAGATTTCTCTATTGATTAGGGACCATAGAAGATGGGGTAAACGATTGATTGCCTTGACTCTTTTTTTTGTGGAGATTATATGGGAGCTTTGAAAAGAAAACTGATCTCTTGTTGTAGGAAAACCTTAAAAGACTTAATTTTCAATGAAAAAGAGAGCGGAATTTAAAGTTAAATGAAGGGTAATTAATTAAAGTAAGAGAAATTTGTTGATGAATTAAATTTGAAACTAATTTAGGTTCAAAGTAAATATTTTTAATTAATTCCCAAGACTATTAGCTGCTCGGAATAATTTTCGTTTAGTAAGCAAAACATTTTCTTTTGTTATGGAATTTTTTATAATTTAAATATACATTTTTAAGCAAAATTAAACCATAAAAAATCTCATTGCTTATCAGATTTAATATACAGAGTAAAAATAATATCCCTTTTTGTTTTACTTTAAAATATTTTAAATAGAATTCGCAACTAGCATTAATCTCTCTCCCTGACCAAAAAATTCCCATCCGCTTATAGAAGCAAAACCGCCATGGAATAGTTTTTGTTGTGCATTAAAATTCCTTGAGTGTAATCTACTAGAAACGTTACGCTCTTGCAACCTGCCAAACTTTTGCTGGCCACACACAAACTCAGCCACGTTATATAATATATATATGTACATAAATGTGTATATATATTTTCCTGGGGATCAGGGCCTAATCTGAAGCCCAGGCAACAGGAGAAGCTGCAAAAAGGAGAAACCAGGGGATTCCCCATTTCAAGTCAAAGTCATTTGCCAAAAGCTGAGCAACAACAACAGCTCATCAACACCTTTAGTCGACCATTTTTCAACATGGCGATAATGTGGCCTCACAGGCACACAGGTAGGAAAAAGTACACTAAAAGAAAAGAAAAAAGAACCAAGAATATTAAAATTAATGGACTTGGAAGTACTTATAAACTTATTTAAGCTTAAAAGTTTTATATATATTCAAAAATACCTAAATAGTGACTTTGAATTAATAGAAATTTGTCAGCTTTTTGTTCAGTGTAAAGTGTGGCAGGGACAAAAAGAAATGTGAAGGAAAAGCGAGGCAAATACGCAAAAACCCGGGCGCACACTAAATCCACTTAAATTAATTGCAAAAGGTGATTACGTTGCTGTTTTGCCTGTGGAGTGCGGACTTTTTCGCCTGGCAGCCAACAGACAGCGAGCAGACAGCTGAGAAATGAAGCCAGGACCAGGGAAAGCAGCCCTCCTGGCCTTCCTCCCCTGTATCCCATACCGCCCCACGCAGGATATCAAGAAGCTGCATAAGGGACTTAGTACCTGCGACCGGGCAGCGTCGCCATTTCTCTAATGCCAGCGGGCAATGGCAAACACTCGACGACGACAGGCTGCGAAGCTGTGGATAGATATGCAGCGAGTCCTTGCTCCTGGCTCAGGGATCCTATTCCATCCTGCCACCCCATATCTCATCCTCTGTAAAATAGCCTTGCATATCTGCACTGCGGCAAAAAGGGACAACCTTACTTACAGGATGTAATTGCGCAAGTTCAGGGATATGACCAAATCCCTAAGCAATTAATAACTAAATGGGTTCAAAATGTGTGGCTAAAATATATGTATTAATAGGTATATATAGAAAAATGAAATTTATAAATATTTTTTCAGCTTGTATTACATACTTCTCATCTTGTGACTTTTGATTTTATTATTTGTCGCCGTGCATAATATATGTTGCAGTTGAAAAGCTGCACCGACCGCTGTCTCTTCATTTTTGCAAAGTAATTTGCAAAGAGGCAAGCCGGGAAAAAGGTGGAAAACAGAAAGCAAGTGCCGCCAAAATGCAGTCAAGGATAAAACAGCAAAAGACCCGAGATGCCGGGATACCAATAACAGGAGATGAAGGCATCCTGCCTGGCTCAAGGCTGCTCCTTTGCTCCCTTTCTTGTCTTGGATGCTCGGTTCCTTAGTGTAGTTGTTGGGCAAAAAGGTGTTAAGGTGTCTCGAAGTCGTTAACTGTCAACTGCGTTTGCAATTTGCGTATATGCGAGGCCTTAAATTACGAAGTGATGAAACATAAAATTGGGAGTCCTACTTGTCTTGAAGTTTAAGTTTAAATTATCTCGAAAAGGAGGAACTTAGGTTTAAATATTATTAAATATATAGTAAAAATAATTCTATATTCTTATTTTAATAAATTTTAAACAATTAAATAAGAGAATTTATTAATACAAATTATGAAGATGATGGAAACTCTTTGACTAAAAATATATATTTTTTTAAAAACAAAAAGGAATAACTATTTTGATATAGTTATGATTATTTTCTTTATATTTTATAACAAAACCCATTCTTAATTTTCATTCCCTCATAAACCTCATAAACCAAGTTGACCAAGTATTTTCCTTATATTTCTCTCCCCAACTTTTCCTTATATTGACTTTTTTTTTTGCATACGTGCGTGTTTGTGTGCTTAAAATGTCATTAAAGCACGAAAGGGGCGTGACTGCCAGGACAATTTCAGGAGGAAACCAGAAGTGGGAAGCCCAGAGACAGAATCCAGCCAAAAGACCAGAAGCCAATCGAGCTGTGTGTGGGCTGGCAAATATTTGGGGGAATATACATACATATATATTCCCCACTCGACAGTTCATAAAGACCATCGAGATGTCTTCGACACGAAGATAAAAGCCAAAACATCCTTAATCAGCGTCTGGAGGCTTGGAGTTTCTTTCCTTCCAAGGGGGCGTGGCATAAGTTGAATTTATTGATAATTGATTATTGCTTCGTTAGGTCGCATTTAGGCGGCGCTTTGTGGCTCCGCGCTTATCTTTCTCCTTCCCCTTGTTTGTTGTTGCAAATTGAAAATGCAAATTGCCCAGATGATTGCTCCACCGGATCCCGTTCTCGTTTTTTTCGGTTCCGAGTTTTTCCTTTTTCCTCACGACTGCAGTTTGCTGGTTTTGTTGTTGCTGTTGTGTCTTTTGATGTTTGTCGGCTTCCTTTGGGGAAAAACAAATTTTCATAAATTTTTAAAACAAACATACGAGCTGGGAAGTAAAGAAAGGCAAAAAGGAAAAACTGAACTGAAAGGAAAGCAAAAGCTAAGAGCCTCGAGTGGCGGCATTTTTACCACCATTTTGTGGGTACCCTGTAATTTAAAGGGTGTCGTGTTAGGCGAAACTTACAGATCTTGTATTCTAATATTATGTTACTTACAGTTTAAAAAAAATAAAATAGAAATTTTGGAATATATCCAGAATTTTATAGTTATTTCATCCACATTTTAAATTAAAGGGTATCTCATTATTCATCAATCTTAACCATAATAAATACAATTTCTGCAGCCTTTGTTGGTGCTTTTGTCCTTGTTGTTGTTGTTAGGACGTGCCTATGTGCATTGCTTTTGCTCACCTTTTGAGCTTTTAAATTATTTTCCAAGCACGTAGTCTCTGTCGGCTGTTTGCGTATTTAAGCATGGCCAACATAGGTGGGTGGTAGGGTGTTTTTTCGAGGGGCGGGGGCGTCGAGTGAAAAGCGCGTACCGGCATTCGCTTTGCCATTGCCTTTAAAAGGATTTGCGCAATTTGCGTTTTTCAGGGGTTCCGAGGCTTCCGTTATTTTTATTTTTCCTTTTTTCAGAAGAGTTTTCAGTGGGGGCTTTGGGTGGCATTTTGAGGGTGTGATGGGTTCGGGTTGTTGACAAACAAACAGCAGCGTTGAGTGACGCCGAAGACAGGCCAAGTGAAGCGAAGGACCTAGGATATGCTGAACAGGACAAGCGGCAAGCTTTGTGTTTGACAATGTCCTTGCTGATGTCGCGCTTTACCCCCGGCCTCGTACGTGACTTGCATTTTATTTTTTACCCAGCTTCAGCCCTCCCACCCAGCCATCCGCGTACCAGAGAAACTCGTTAGTAATTTAGCAACGGGAAAGGGAAAGAGCTAGAGATTCAGCCTCAGATATCGTAGAATGCGGAAAAGCAGAAGACTCAACTGAATGTTGTTTTCAAAGCAATCAAATTCGAGTATATATTCCAACTAAAAATATAAATCCCGCAGAAAATAGTTTAAAGTGCCCACAAGTCTATACTTTTTGTTCGTGTATGTGAAGTGCAAATAATTCCATCATCGAAATCGTAAAATTTTTGGTATTTAATAGAAACAGAAACCGGCAAGGGCAACGAGTGATAGCCACTTGAAGAGCGGCCTCTGTTTTGCCTCCATTCTTAGATACACTGAGAGTTTTTCATAGTGTTTTTGTTTATATTTTAAAAGCATAAAATTGAAAAATAAAAAATAGTATAAATTTCTTATATACTGTACTGTCTATTTTCGTTGTAATACGTCATTGTTCCTGACTCAACAATTATAACAGATAAAGTAATAGATTATCATTATTTAAATACTGTTTATATACAAATTGTTTATGTATTTGTATAATGAATAGTTTTAAAATTGTTACTTATAAATTCATAAAATTTTCGTGTGGTTTTTAGATTTTTTTTCTCTGTTTATACACTGATATTGCCCAGCTGCAGTGTCGGCCAGGGAACTCTTTTTTGGGTGGGCTTTCGGGCACAGTGGGGCACAAAAAGAAACGCACTCTTATACAAACTACATACTACTGCTTTTCAGGGAAATCCCAGCATGTGCAGTTTGAAAATATTTGTCGGGTTTCGGGCCTGGGTGGTTTTTCGGGGGGTTTATTCAATCCTTAATGGCCTCAGTCGCAGCGACGAAAGAGTTATTGAAAATGTTTTATTGTGTGCATTTGATTGCTGCAAGTGCCGAGACTGTGTGTGTGTGCACGGTTTGGTGTCTAACTTATAAATATTTCAATACCATTTGAAGAGCGCCCGCTGGCGCACCGCCACCCGAAATGTAAATGCACTCTCCATTGTGTCCGGGTGTCTAGTGCTTTTGGCACTCCAGATTCAGATCGTAGGCCATAGCTATGGCACTTGCCATATTTGGATTTTCAATCCGACAAATCAAAAAATACCAAATGCACTCAGTTTGTGTGGACAAGGTTTATGCGATGGAAATCGTAAGTCTGATTTTGGTTTAGATAAAGGAAAAGTCCATCAGAAACAATCAAAAATACAATCAAGCTGGTATAATTTTTAAGAATTGATTATAAAGTTATTGTTTTATTTTTAAGACTAATAAAAGCTACCCAAAAATCATGCATTATAAAAACAATTTTCAATAATTAACCTTACTGTTATATTTAAATAAGTTTCACTTATGTGAAAAAGTATTTAAAATATTTAATTTTAATTCTAAACTATTTTCTTATTCTATACTTCAAAATTCATGAATTTCTCTTCCTAATTTCACCAACTTCTGGTTCCTATTAACCGCATAAACTCACAACTTCTGACCCTATTTGAATAGGCTTTTGGCTTGTGTTGTTGTTGGCTGGCATTTGTTGGCTCGCTAGATGAATTCTATGGCACGTCCGATATGGTTCGATATGCACACACACTCTCTGGCAAACACTTTCAATTGCCGGCCTGAGTGAGTGTGTCTATGTGGGCTTTAAAACTTTCCATGGACGAACCAGAAGAGTTTCGACCCATCGACTGATGCAATCGCCGGGGCTCACTCCATTTTTCCTACCGACACGACACACAAAAAGAAAAAAAGCCTTTGGGCCTGGCCTAGAAAAGTTTAACTCAATTACGGACCGAGTCGACACACGTGACTAACTGGGATTCTGTATCAGATGAGGTAAGGTTAGCCGGGGTTATTCGAGACTAAACCGAATGGCTGGGAGTGAGCCAGAAAGCTGGCCAAGCATTAAGCAGGTCGACACAGGCCACCTACAAATCCCTTTTTCAAAACTCATTAGCACAAATTTGTGCCTTTCAATACGAGTAGGGGGGCTAAGAAGGGGGAACTCCAGACGTTCCAGGCTTCCCAGGAAATTTCTGTGGAAGCCTGCCACTGAGGCTAATTTGGGCTAGCTGACAAAATTTATGCTGATTGTGGGGCAATTTACGAAAATTCCTCGAGTCTACAGTTGGAAAATTGGCCGTTTGCCTGCCTTGCTTGAAGAAGAAGCCTTTGCCTTAAAATACAAAATGTTCTGTTTCTGTTTTCCATGAAAAGTACTGGCCACTCAGCCTTGAAACAATGGAAATAAAAGAAAAGGGACCTTTGGCCTTTTCTTTTACAATTTCGTTTGGCCTTTTTGTAAGGGTTAGTTGGAGTCTGGAGTCTTTAAATGTTTTGTAATTGATATAATATAAACACTTGTAGGTATTATAACTAAAGAAAAATATACTTAAATATTTTGTAGTCTCAAACTTCTCACTAATTTTTCACTTCTTTGTTTTCTTTTACAGATCCAAGCTTGACTTCTGTCTAGTTTATTGAGTGCAGTCGCCAAGGAGAAGGTAAGCTAAATAAAAAATCCCTTTTTAACCCTTTTTCTCGGGCCAGACTCTCTTTCTATATGCAAAGTAGAGTTAAATGATAAATGAAGGAGTGGGTGAAATGGCCTCAGCCGACTCCTTGTGCATATATAAATTGTATAAGGCCCGAGGTCTTTGGTCGTCGCTTGGTTTCCGTTTCCGCTTTTGGCTTTCGCTTTTTCATTTCCGCCTAATAAACTACATAATTAAACTGGCAGGCAATGGGATTAAAGGATTCGGCGAGCGAAAGCCCCGAAGGAGTCCAACTCGCACACATTCACTCGCGTATCCTGGCTCCTGGCCTCAACCAAAGTTTCGTGGACGAATTAAGCTAAATTAATTTTTGCTCTCTGCCGCCGTTGTTGCCAATGCTACTTAAGTCCTTTGACTTCTGGCTCGTTTGATGATGAAGCTCTCTAGCCGTTAGTCCTTTCTTCTAATATATGTGCTGGCCTCGTAGCTTCGTCTTAAATTAATGATGTGTTTTATGCCGTCCTTGTTGTTGCCCAAAAAAAATGTATATATATTGTAGGGGGAAAATGAGGAGGAAAAATCACAGCAAATGCGATTTAGACGTCAAAAGCGCAGCATTAGCAGTAAATAAAATAGGATAATGCGGCAAGTCGGCCGCATGGCAGAAGCTAACTACCCGAGCCAAAATTAAAGGCAGCCAAAAAAAGGAGGTAAGGGTAAAGATAATTTAGAAAGATCTCGTCGACTAGAGAATGAGCTTTTTCTGGCAGCTTGAGAACTTATTTATAATGTAAGGGTATTGTTTATAAAATTGATTCATAAAATATATTAGCTGTTGTATTTTTATTTCCATTTTACAAAAAGAAACTGCAGAAGTATTTATTATTTATTGAGAAGAAGTTTTAAATCATGGTAAAATGTACATAATAAATATATGATATTTCTTTAATTTAAACACTTCAAATAATTAATTTAAGAAATTATAGAGCACGTATCTTTTATTTTTTATTTTTAATTAAAAATCCATTAAATTTAAATTCAATGTGGATTTCTTGAAACCATTTTCTGAATAATTTTTTATAGTAAACATAAATTTTTTAAAATTTAAATATTTCCCAAGATTAGGCTTAAAAAAGATCTCCCTCAGCTAGGCTTCTCCCAGAAGAGTATATCCAGCAGAACAGATGCTGCAATGCAGGAAGCCAAAGGATAAGATTGCTATGACAGGGCCAAAGGATTATGTGCTCTTGGGCTTCCTCGCTCTCCCTCTCTCATCTGTTTGTCTCTGCCTAAGCCAGACATTTTTCATGGCCAGAATAAAGCCAGGAAGCCGGGGCGTTACACCTGGACATTAAACCTAGCCACAGATCCAGGAAACTCTTTCACCGGGCAAATGACTCAATACAATCTGACTGCTGGCATCGATAAGGACCCACAGAGACGGTTGTGTGTAAACAATATTTCGGCCTACAAATCGGTCTCAGAAATCTGTTTAGCTCCGAATGTGGATTGCTCTGAGGTCTTACACAAATATTTTGACAAAACGCCTGCTGTTTTCCACATAAATATTTATATTTGCTTGCTCAGACGCACACAGACACAGAGACACTCAGAACCCAGACCGAAGGATACACGCAGTTTGTCTTATCGAGGCATCTTTACCTGCCGCAGACTTCGAGCTCTCGAACCAGCATCATCGTATCTGTATCTTTGTATCTTTGGCATCACACGGGCGCATTAATCCGTCGTGCGTATACAAATTCGGGGCCCCTCTTGCTGTATCCTCGGAAATCGAATCCACAAAAATGCAGTTAAATAAATTACAAACGCTCTGTCACCCAGCGGTCGAGGTCTGCTCATACCCAAGGCGGCTCAAGTGGAGCTGGGGTATATAGGTTATTTATTTTATATTTGTTATTGATCGGATTTTAAAAAATATTTCTCAAAATAGAAAGTATGTTTTCGGGAAGAAAATAATATTTTCTTTTATATTCATTCTTATATTCATATTTATATTCATTTATTTATTGAAGACAATAGTATACTTTACATAAATAAGACTCAGATAGGGTTCTTTAAGATATATTTTTTCTTAAATTTAACTAAGGTTTCAAGCAGCATTATTTTATTGTAAAAATGTAACTACTAGGTACCTCCTGGTCCTGACAACTCTTCAAGTGGTTCTCTCTTATTTCGACTCGCATGTCGCGGCTTTATCGTTGGCCGGGCATCGTCTTGACTTTTCTTATTCGAATTTTTCTCTTTAATGAATTTCTTGGTTCTCGGTCTCTCCTTTTTCCAATTCCACATCCACTAGCACTTCTCCTTTTATCCTGTCCCCCGATCAGCGTGCTAATGAAATAAATGCCCGGACAGCTCGAGTCGTTTTCGAATAAGTTCTCAAGTTACCCGCTGCACTGGAACACGAACATGAGCAATCTGTGACATTGCCCACATATGGTAAACGTTCGCGGCCGATAAAAAGATATATATATGTGTACTAAGGGGACTTTAAAAATACGATACGATACAGAACAAAATGCACACAGAAATTATGAGACAGTCATGGCACATAAATTCCTCAATGTGTGTGGGATCTCCAGTCCAGGGAGTGTTTCTTTTGAGCTTGAGAAAGAGTAATCTTGGAAGAATCTTGTTAGGCTTTGTGTGGTTTGGGTTTAACAATTTTATTAGAGTGATTTATCGGCATATTTTTCTGGCTTTAAGAAAGGCTTTTTTGTATGCCTTGTTTTTATTTTGATTTAATTATATTGAGGTTTAAAATTGGCTCATTAAAAAATCGACAAAAATATATAAGATTAAAAGCTTATTAAATATTTTATTTTAATTTTTCTTATTGAATAATATTTATCCATTATTTAAACTACTTTTCCTCACAACTTTCACTCTTGAAAACATTTTTGCTACATCAGGCATTTCAAAATCTTAATCTATATACCTTTATTTTCACCTCTCAAAAGCAATCCATCTCCCAAAAAAAAAAAATGTAATCACACTTCGTATACAAACCAATTGACATGGGCAATAAATATTCCCCAAACTCCCAACTTCTAACTCCTTGCAGTTGTGTCTGCTTAATTATTAATTTCGCATTTACCGCAAAACGTTTATTGGACTTCGTGTTCCGTTCCTGGCAGCCACATCTACATCCACTTATACCCCCCAAAAACCACCCAATCCTCAAGCAATCCAAGCCAGGAGAAGCCACATCCCGCAAGCAATCTTGCTCAGTCGTCGGACTTATTTCCTCAATTGCATAAATCGAACAGAAATTTGTGTTTTGGCGCGTGTCACGAATGAGCAAAAACAAGTTAAAAGACCCGAAAAGACGACAACGACGAGAAAGCAAAGCGGCAAACTCCTTCTCTCTAATTTTTTTCCCCGGCCTGCGAGACAATGTGACAAGCTCTGTCCGACGGCCGCCCCCAAATAGCAGTCTATAGTCTATAGTCTGTTTGTCACCCAAGTCATTTACATGCTCCGCCCGGCTACGTGACTCACATATATAGTTAGACGGCCCTTCTGAGATATTTCTGTGGGGATTTCTGCGGCTGCCAGTGACTTCTTGGTCCCGGCCACATTTGATCAAAATGCGAACGTCCGTTGGGAGAGAGAGAAAGCCCGGCTCTGGGACTCAAGTGAGTCACGAACGGCGTCGATAAAATATTTAAAATTCATTTCTAACATTTTAGACCGCTCTACTCGTCACCAACATCGATTACTCATGCCACCGAAGATGGAACAGAGCAAGGCTGCAGTTAGATGCACTCGAAAAAAAAATAATAATATAACACAAAATATTAAACCAAAGAGAAAAGTATGTTTAAACATTAATTTCTTGATCCGATTGTTTTGCTCCGATATACATATGAGTTTTTTCTGTTTACCTTGGTTTTTCTAAATATAGTTTGGATTGAACTGCATTAAGATAACCTGGAAAAAATTCTGAAAATTATAATTTTCTAGCCTTGTGATGAGAAGATCGAAACTTAGATTTTTCCTGTGCATTTTAGGCCTTAAGAAGCGTTTAAAATTAAATTAATCGGTAGAGCTAACTGTATAAGCAAAATAATCTATACTTAAGAAAGGGTTCTAAAATTTTAAAATGGAATAATTTCAGATATTTCAATTCAACTGTTTAATTTTTATTTTATATATTTTATGTGGTTTTAATATTAATTAGAATTAGTAAAACTTTCGTGTTCCTTTCACAGTGTAGATAACTGTTGTTCCAAGCTGCTAGTTTTATGTTGGCTTTGCCATATCTTGATAACACTCAAGTTGTGCTTTGATTTATGCCCGTGCCGGTTGCACTCACCTGGCCAAGATTGTATCGAAGGTAAATAGTGCAGGAATCGTTTGGCAGAGCACCTGGGGTGGTCGGTTGCCTCAATAAAACTCGCACAATTGCAGTTTATTAGTTTTGCTATTGAATTACATATCAATGCATTTCTCATTCGCCTGGCGAGTGTGTGTGTGTGTTCCCAGATACAGATGGATGAAGTGATAGCCATGGATCGATGGCTCCATAAAATAGTTTGGCTGCCGAGTGTTGATTGTTTGTCATAAATATCTGAGCGGGATTTTATTGCCATGACTTGCCACTGAAAGGAATTCTTTAAAAATCAAATTTACATATGGAAATAAATATATGAATTTCCGTCCAACATTAACATGAATTTAATAAAAAATAATCCTATATAAAACTTGATAAGGATTTCTGTATCTTTCTCTTGGTTAAACTTCTGCTTTGCTGATAATATCCTTAACATTCAGTTTATCCCTGGCAAATATTGAAGCCATAAACATTTCACATATTCCTAACCTTATCAAACCGAAGGGTGCCCTCTATCATATTTTATATATATATAGTATTTTTTTTTTATTTATTATTACATGTTATAGGAGGTCTTGGGCACACCCCGTCCCCTCCATCCGCATTCCGTTGATAAACCGGGCTGCCACTCACCTAAACTCACTTCAGTTGAGTTCGATTCCTTTGTTGATTTTTCTAGATTCGAAGCACTGATTGTGCGCATTTTACAACCGTGAACGTAACCATAGTACCTCCTATTCCCGCCCCTCACTCCATTTTCCCCGACAAGGTGTGAATTGTGGTGGAACTCTGAGACTGCAGTCTGCACTGGGAACTGGGAACTGGTAACTGGGTCTGTCTCCCTTTTGCTTTTTTGATCGACAGCTTGCCTAAAACTGTCAACGCGTTTCTTTATTTCTGTTTCGATTTCGATTTCGGCCCCGGCACCAGTACTCCTTCCCCACATCCTGTGTTTTATGGCACATTTCTTTCGATTTCCAGCGATTTGTTTGAGTTAGCTGCCGCTTTGTGTTTGCACGGCTGCACCGTGGATTGTCGCAGTAATTGTCGTTGTCATCGTGTGGCCTATACGGGGATCGGAATCGGAATCGGAGGGGTTTTATATCACAGTTGGCTGAGCGGATCGGGGTTACGTTATGCCTCGAACAGACGCTTGGATTAAGATTAAGGGCGTCTATTGTCGGCATTTATTTTCTACCTTTGGCCTGTCAAAACATCAGTTTGGTAATCATAAATCAGTGGGGTTATTAATGGAGCAATATGGTATTGAAAGGGATTATTTCTAGAGTCAAAAAGTAGTCAAGAGTTGTTAAAAAATTACTAAAATAAGAGCTTAGCCATGTTAAATATTCTAAATATGGAAAAAGGCATTTAAAAATATTTTTATAATATTTTATAATTTTTTAAAAGTATTTAATAATAATTTTTGTGTAAAGCTTTAATTTCTATAATTATTATAAATTTCTAACCCCAATTCTGTGTCAGTTTTCTTGTCTTAAAGTTATCCTTCAGCACAAAACCATATTTTTCCCGTCTCTCCCCTAAACTTTAACCATCGAGGATAGCATTTAATCAATTTCCCATAAATCACATGGCAAATCAGCTCCACGTCAGGCTACTACTTGAAGGGTTCAGTGCAACTTTTTATCTAAGCTCCCCCGCTTCCACAATTTTCCCTATATCCCCTGCATATATATCATGACTGCAGAAAATTGCTTAACTGTATGGAAAATTGACAAGTTTTGATGGCTGACAGTGCGGTTGGGCCGCAGCGCTAGTTTCCTCACATTTCCCTCAGCCATGCATGATTTTTGCAGTGGAAAATGCATAAATGGAAAACTTGATCTAAAATTGCACGGCCACCCAAACGGTAGTTTAACAATTTTCCCTTCTGCAACTCGTTTACTTTTCACTTTTGACATGGCGTGCTGCAATGCATTTGCCATTCGGAATTATTTCTACGTTTCTGGCCAATTTTGTGAAATAGAAAAAGTTTTCCTCTTTTTTTTCCACCGCTTTTGTTGTTTTGGTACGATGATTGACTGACAAAGGGAGAGGAGGGAGAGGAGGTCAACGGGAGTGGCGAGTTGATTGAACCTCGGCGACATTTTCTCCTTTGAGGAGCCAGGAGTCTTTCATTGATTTGGAGGAAATGGGTAAACAATTTGTCAACAGTGGATGGCATTAAACGATCCATAATATTGTCTAAACAGAAAGTAATTTCAAAAGCGCTGAACCTTAGATGTTAAGACTGCTTCCTGTGTCCTGTTTAGGACACATGGAAAAATAAGGAAGAGATTTTCCAATTGCGTAGCTGTGAAAATTTTATAAATTATTGGAAAAGGAGTAGGTAGTAGAAATTAAGAAAAACTTTTTGTTCTGTTTAAAAAAAATATGCAACTGCAACTGATTTAGTATATATAATATGTTTATTTTGATTAAAAAATAATATCAAACTAAAATTTTAATTTGTAAATTTTGAAATCTTTAAATATTAATTGTAAATTGGAAATTCTTATTTAAAAAATAATTTTTTAAAATATACAACTTATAGTGTTGTGGAAGCCAATAAATATTAGAAATATATTAAATATTAATTAATGAATTAATTAATGGATATAAGGTGTAGCTCCCACAATTGTTACTCAAAATATGACCCCATTTTAGGCCTTACAAATTTCTTAAAGTAAACTAGGCACATTTCTCCCTGTGTATATTTTTCCCGCCCTCCCGTAGGGACCAACCGCAGTCGCAGACGAGACATGTCAACTGCTAATGTCACTTAAATGCCAGTGCCGTGTCTATCACAGCTATACTCCTCCCTCTCTCTCTCGCCTGGCTGGTGCATGTGTGTCCTTTGGCTTCTTTTGTGTCGTTTTCGAGAAAATGCGAGGACCACATCCGCTTAGGCGTGCTGGAAATTGGATTTTCACAGCTGCCAGACAGAGACGCATTGAATGGAACTGGACGAGAGCGAAGGCCATTGAGGGACCCTGAGATTTAACACGCTTTAGTTTTCTTCCCGCTTTGTCTCCATGGGAATTTCGCATTGCCCGCTTAATACCACGTCCATTATCCTTTTTTTTGTTTGGGCAATTTCAAGCCTCATTATTAGCACTGGCTGGCCAGACAAACAATAAACCAAAACAAATTTCCACTAATTGAATTGGCAATAACTCATGTGGATTGAGTTTTCAGGGATTTGAATGTGAGTATTTTAAGGGAAATGTATAAGAAGTGGAAAAATCTCAAGGGAAAAATTACAGTAACTGCAGGTAGGAGTGAAATTCAATTAAAGAATGACGGATTTAAAATTGACAAACTGACAATTGATCGGCAATGAATACTCCACTATAAGGCAGATCAAACTTGGTCTTTAATATTTAAACAACTTTTATTACCTTTTTATTAATGGTCTATCGAATTTTAGTAAGAGAAATTGATTGTTATATTTATTTTTTAGTGAAAAACCAATTTCACAAATTTTAATATAATATAATAATAAAATAAAAGCAGCTACAATTGTTATTATTACGCAAAATTGTTACGCTGAAAACATTTTCCATTCACAGCAACCTAGCAATCCATCACGCAGCCACCTGCACCTATCCATCCATCCGTTCATCCATCAGTCCACCGGGATAACCATGGCCAAATCCATTCAGCTCGACCAACTTCCGGCGGCCATTTTGCCAGAGTCGGAGATCCAAAGTAATTTCCTTTACCACTAAACTGTGTGGTTGATGACAGATAAGCCGAGTCCTGGATCCCGGCATCCTTTCGTGGCCAGGCCCAGGGTCCGCTTCCCTTTGGCCGCAGAGTCCCATGAATAATTCGCAACTTCTCCGGAACTAGCTCCCTCTCTTTCACGCCTTCTCCTTCTCTTTATCCAAGCGTATTTCCATCTCCCTCTGAGACTCCAAAATGGCAAATGCATTGAATGATTTATTTGGTGTGATTGCTTCACACACACGTACTTTACTCAATGTGCATATATATATATATAGAGGATATATACTCCCAGCGATTCCTCTTTGATTTCCCTTTGGCAGCAATCAAACAGCAGTTGCCGTTTGCGGTCAACAGAGGGCGCCCAAAGCACACACACACACACACACACGCACAATCCTGCAAAGGACGAAGGGCGGGAGGCTCGACTTTGCTCTGCTCTGTGGACTTTTGTGAATTTTAATTGCCACGTTTGTTAAAGTGTTTTGATTGCTTTGTCATTGCACTAATCAGCACTTGTTCTCACTGCCTCACTTGGGGGCATTTATTAATTATAAATTCCCTTCGATTGCTCAAAGCGCAGGGAGCAGGAAGCGACAGGGGGCGCCACTCAACCGTTCGTTCCATTGATTTCTTTCGAAGCTTCAAGAGTGAAACAAGCCCTCTCTCTTTCTGCACCGATATGCCCCCTCTCGCTCACTGGCCGCTGTGTAAAAAGCATTTTCAATTGAGATTTATTGTGGCGTGTATTGGTTTAGGGGGCGTGGCAGCTTCACTCGCTTTGCATTTTCCAGGGCACTACTTTACAGAGCAGTTCCGATTTGATACACTTTAGGGCGGTATTTTGGTTTGGCTAAAAAGAAGGAAAATTGCGAAATAAGATATTTTTCTTATCGGAAAAATTATTATTTATTTAATACTGAGGTTTTCCCAATGATTACTGTTTTTTCTTGAATTGTATCAATTTAGCTCTGTATGGGTAATGTCCAATAATCGTGGAAACTGTATAATATTTTACTGAAAATTCTGTAAATAATTCGATATTTTTTACGTTACGATATATTTGCGATAAATCTGCTTTCTGTTTTATATATCGGACCAATATAATCGGAAAGGAGACCAATAGTAATACACATTTGGCGATAAATCCTATATGATATTTAGGAGATATTATTCTACTTTTTATTTGATATTTTTGGGTGATCAGCTTATATTATTTAGAAAAGATACCATCGGTAAATAAATGGGAAAATTTACCATAAATAAATGCTAATAATATTTATAAATTCTAAAAACTTAACAAAATATAAGAATTTATATAACTATTATGGTCTGCAAACTAAATAAAATTATACTAATGGTGTACTTTTTTTCTTACAGGTAAAATAAGCAGGAATATTTGCGCAGTACCAACTAAGCCAAGTAAGCGAAATTTAATATTATTAAAAATATATATTTTCCAGCTTTCCCAATATTTTCTGAGCAAAGTTTCACTACCATATTTTTCATATATAATTAGGGTATTTTACAGTTCGTTTGAATCACGATATTCATTTTGTTTTTTCTCACTCAGATCAGAACAGAAGCTCTGCTCTCGGGTGCCTTTAGTTAAGTTTTTAGATTGAAATTTATTGTTGGGGGAGGTCCCTCTTTTTTCCGCCTCTGCTGGCAAAGTCAATTCCTTTGATTTGTGGCGCTTTTGCGTGCAATTTTTTAAATTGAAAATCACTGCCTGAGCGCAATCCTTTTTACATCCTTCGCTTGGTTCAAATGAAATCGTTCCGGTTATTTTTTTCCCATTCGTACTTTTTTGTGTGAAATATGCAGCACTCGTATTTACTTTTATCGAGATTTATGCGCCACAATTGATATTGAGGTTAATAAATTGAAGGCTGAGCTGTGCCAGAAACCAAAAAAAAATTCGAGTCCGAATCAGAACTCACCACTCGAGCCATCCAATCACTTTTCAAATTGAGTTCAAGTGCAGCCAAGGCGAAACGTAACTCGGTTTTATTTTTCTAAAGTTCATTTTAGAGTAACCCGAGGGAGGGGTCACTTGACTAGTTAACCCTTTGGCACGGATTTCGGGTTTCCGTTCGACTTGACCTTGACCAGCCATTGTCTGACTTTGACGGCATTTTCCTAAACGCTTTCGAAATTCCCCGGAACCCCTTTTGTTTATTTTCGGGTTTCCTTTTTATGGCTAACGGAGATTATACGACTGCCAGCGAGTTCCTGAGGTCAAATGCGCATTTTTCGTTTGCCTATTTGACGGTTAGAGGGGCATGAAGGTGTTTAGTAATTTTCAATAGAGGCACAGCTGGTTTAACGGAAGGAACCAACTTTAAACCGGAATAGATGTTGAAAGTGTGCTAAGACTTTCGACATTTTCTAGAATTTTATGTGTTAAGACTAACTCTAAATGTAGTATCATAATTATAAACAAATCTCCGTTCTTGTTTAAATTGTCATAAAAATATTTTACCAAAAGGTAAATTTACTTTAAAATTTTTTAAATTATCAAAAATAACGTTATTTCAATCTCCCTTTGAACTCTCAAAGAAACATTGGTAGAAACTTCCTGTAAACTTTAACTTTTCCGCAGGGAAAACTTTCCCAAATGACACGCACTTGCAGAACTTTCCGCCCTGGGCACCTCATAAATATGATTTTAATCGATTTCGCCACACTCACATTTGTGCCCGATAACATTCAAAAACCCATTCGAAAACAATGAAAAAGCAATCAAATCGTGTTCCCCTCTTTTTTTTCAAGTTTTCCATGCTGAACTTAACCACATACAGGGTCGCGCAGAGGCAAATGGAAAACTTTGTAGCCAAAGTTTGCCGTAAAAATAAAATATAAGAGAGATGCGAAAAGCAAATGACAAAATTTTGCGCATATTTTTGCAGGCAAGTAAAAACTGCGAGTACCAACTACGAGATGGCAAACAAGTTGAGTTAATGTTGCAAAACAAAAGAGCACAAGCCAAAGTCAAAGTTTGTTGTTTTCCCGGCGTTCTGTCATCTAGCCCCGATATGTGTCGATAAACTATCTGTATAGTGTGTATGTGTGTGCTTCTTGCTTTTGTGCAACTTCGAGTCGCTTGGTCTTTGGACTTGCCATTGTTACTATCTGATTTCGGCAACTGCATTTGGCCCACGACCTGACCTCACCCACTAGCCACGCCCCCTGGTCCTGTTGCCCGCCCCCCTTTTGTCACCAGTATTTCGGTTTTGGCCAAAAGTTTCTGGCGTTCAACTTTTGTTTAGTGGAGCAACAGCCAAAGCAATGAACCAACCCAAAAAGCAGTTGTCGCTCGATTTGTCTTCCTTTGCTGTCCTCGAACTACACAGAGCGGAAAAGTGTGTTTCAAAATACACTTATATTACAAATATTTCACCAGATTTATGGTTACTATCTATCTTCTCTTATGAAAGGATGTTGATCTTGCATATTCCCAAACAAATTATGCTGAATTTTATGTTAAATTAATTAATTAATTAAAAATATTCAGGATGGGCTGAAGTCAGCTCTGCCATCTTATTTTCTATATTGATTGTGTCTTAACTGGATACGTTAATAAACTAAACCCAATATAAATAACATTGTTAAATATTGAAATGTAAAAGAGTATACTAAAAAATTAAAATTTATTTTTCTATATTTACAACTATCCTGCCCAATATTATCTATGTATAATCATTTTCTGAAAAATATGTTTTAATTTCTTTACTTTCTATTTTTCCCTGCACTGCATTGCTTTGGCATGTTGCACATTGTTTGCCGCACTGCAATTGTTCCGCTCAGTTGATCCGGGTATTCCCCGAAACCCCCTTTAATCTTTGGCCCCCATCGATGTTGAATTTTTATTTTAGCAAAGTTTTTTCATTTTGTCCCGATAGCAAAGTGAAATTCCTTCATGACGGCTAAGGATTTTCCTCCACCCTGGCTTAATGAATTGGAAGCGATTTTCAGCGCTGGCGACATCTGGGCTAAGTAATTTGTGGAGCAAAAGCTAAGTGAATACGCTCACATGTGAGCCATTCCCGTAATTTACAAGCTCAATTATGCGGTAGCCAAAGAGCCATATACAGTTATAGTTAGTTTTCTGTTTATGGAACCCACGTTCCATATGCGCCTGTATATTAAGTCACCCTTCGCAGCCCTCCTGTCAATTTAGGTGGGTAATAAATTTCAATATTGTACTCATTTCTTTTTTTTTCGGGCATTTCGGACTCGGGGAACTCCGGGGCGATATCTATGCGGGTTATCTTCGGTGTGACGTGCGGTTATCGGAGGGAATGGAATACAGCCGGACTCTACCATAATTTGCTTCAAAACGGTGTGAATTATTTGTTCGTTGCTGTCTGGGATACCATGTGGATTATTATATCTTAATTTTCTTTAATGGTTTATTATGATCCGTCGACTGCAGTTGGCCTTTTGTTTGCATTGCGTGCCAAACGCTCTGGCACCTCTCCTCCTTAATAATAACACTGATAATTTCGTGTGATTGACAATTGTTTTCTTCTTTTTCACAACAGTTTTTTTTGTTGGTTCGTTTTGCGATAATGATAATAATATGTAATAATATTTATTTCGATGCCCCGCCATCGTCTGCCAGTCATAAATCGTGCTTATTTATGGAAAATGAGATTTGTAGTGGCGCATTAATTGTCCGTCCGTCGGGCTGTCTGAATATTTCTATATCTCTGTCATTGGGAAAGATTGGAATGCTGAGACCCCAGGACTGAACTCATTGCGGAGCGATGACATTGATATTGTCTATAATGTGCAATACTTAATGGCAAATATAGAGCTGCTAATGAGAGATTAACTGTGTTAATTATATTGTTTAATTGAATAAAAGGTGATCTTGGATTATCTGTAGGAATTAAGAATAGAATTTGGGCAGTCTGTGAGCTTGAACTTGTCTGGCTTTAAAGATAACAAATATCTTCTGGGATTCCCCAATTTTGTTTTGATCAGATCCCCGAGTTCAAAGAGCTCATGAGTTATACTCATAAAAGAACATCTCTTAACAATCTTTAATTGTTTATAAGCTCAACAAATTCGTTGCAATAATTCAACTTACTCAGTGAGATTAATGATCCCTTAATTGATCCCGAAGATTTATGAGCTTTAACTTGATCAAACTCATTTGTAAGGCGACGGTTTATATTGTACTTTAACTTCTTGGCACCAAATTGATTTGTCAGCTTGTGGACTTGAATACTTAACCCAACCAAAGACCAAAAAACCTGCTTGGATAGCGACTCCTCGCGAATGCTGTGAGCGATTCGATTCCAGGGAAGTGAGCTGTTATGGGATGTCTTTAATGCCCATTGACAGAGCGCCGGGTGCAGCAGTCCAGCCAGCGAGGGCAACAACGCCACTGGTTGTCTAGTTAAAGCCAAAGTTAAAGCGAAATTCCCCCTGAGAAACAAACAAAAGCGCAGACGATCGATCGACAAAGTACAAACAAAAGGCATGCCACAGCTAAAATGCCAGCCAAAGGGAAGAAGGGGGACGAGCGGGACCACGGTACCACCCAGGAAAATCACGATGACGAACCGATGCCCGGGCAGATACGGATACATGGCCTGCAAAGGCAACAACGACAGAGGCAACACCTCTTGTTAGTTTTACTGATCATGATCATGACAGCGGTAGAGCGATGTGGGCAATGCACTGTTCGAAATCTGAAGATTTGATGATGGTTTATCAATGATAATCAATACAGAATTTGAATATTAAAAGGGTCTCGGGGTTGGGATATTTAATTTGAATAATCTTGATAATAGGGTAAACCATTTTCTTTTATAAATATATCCTGACATCAAACAATATCATAAAAAAAATATCCTTGTAGATATTTTTGGATATCTGTAGATCCTAAACATTAAATTATTTAAATAAAATTCCACTTTCATGACATTATCTGACTTGAAATAAGACCTTTACTTCCCCAATTCGATATTCATCTGTTTCGTAAATGATTTTCCCCGAGTGCATACCATTTGAGCCCTGCCCAGTGGACAAACTGATTGAGGCACGAACAGGCGAAACTCCTTCGTGGGTCAATCATTGGGTTGCAAGTTGCAACTCCAGGCTGCAGCTGAAGCTGGATCCGAAGAATCATGGTCCGAGTCGAGTTCATGTTTCACAGTTTGCAAATAACTCTAATCGGGGCTTTCTGCATCTGTGTGTGGGGGTGGGTGCCTTCCGCCGACTCCGTTTATAAGTCCCCCGGCCAGCGATCCTGCATTTTCCTCTTCTTTTCGGATCTGAACAAGCCATGCATTGTAAGTTCATTAGCGGCCCAAGTGCACGATCCGTTCGTTGTTGCTATTGCTTTTGTCGTTGTTGTAGGACCGTGGATCTGACTTTAGTGCCTGCTCCTCCTCCTCCTCCGCTGCCCCTTGAAATGCATATAAACATGAGATTTTTCTGCACCTTCTGGCCAGACTTTTATTTTTGGATACCCTAGGTTTGGGTATACAAAAAGTAGGGGGAATTAATAATAATATATTAATATAAATTAAATTATTATATACGAAGGTGTTTACGTTGTTCATTGCATTCGCTTTACGCCATGTATCGCTAGAATTCCCAACTGGTTCTAGTCTGGTCTTAGAAAAGACAAAGTCTTTTCGTGCTTTTGTCATAAAACTCTGATATTAATTTTTATTTAAAATAACATAAAATAAAAATGAAAGAATTCATTTTATAATTTAATATAATTAAATGAAAAACATATTGATAAATCTTTATAATACCATCCATAAGGGAATTAAAAATTCGACCAGCTAACCTTGTCAGCCTTTCTTGTTTACTTTTATGTTGCTTTGGCATACCTGGGAGCTCCTCCTAACTAACTAGGCAAAATCACTCATACTTGCAGCCCCGGTGCACCACATGTGGTCTGAAGAGCCGAGAACCGGCTCGCCAGGAGCAAGGGCGGGTGGGGCAGAGGGAAGGAAACAAGGAAGAAAGAGAGGATGGAGAAATCTTCGAGGGGCACCCTGCAGCTAAAAGAACGGGGTGTATTGAACCGCAGCAGGAAAGCAGCACAGCCAACAATAAAAGCAAAGTCAAAGCCAAAAGTCAAAACGTGAGCCTGGATTGCAGGCGATCTTGTGTTTTCTTCTCTGCTGTGCCCTCCTCATCACCCCTATCTCTTTCGCTCTTATGAGCTTACCTGGGATCTGGAAGTTTTTTTTTTTTTTTGTGTTCTACCTTTTTATCGCTCTTTTAGCAAGCCAACCGGTGACGCTAACAAGGCAAAAAAAACAACAACGTGGCCGAAGAATAGCTGGAAGAGTCGGAAGAAGAGGGTTAACGAGAGGTGCGGTGGGGAGGGGTAGGCAGGGAGAGAGCCAGAGAGACAGAGCTCGTGGACTGACGGCGTTATCTGGTAACAACGTGTTACGAATTACTTTTAACAAGACCCTTAGCAGATAAAAACCAGAAAACCGGTTGAGAGAGAGTAGCAGCAAAGAGAGTACCGAAAAGAGCGTGCGATTGGAACGTGCGCTCATTAGCGAGGTGAGCATATAAACAGGAAGGAATTGCAATTAAAGCCTGTCTCACTTGGTTCCCGTGATTGCAGAGAAGAGAGAGCCAGGGAACGGGGGGAGGAGGAGGACAGGGGACACCCTGTATTTAACCACCACCACCAACCGCCCGAAGAAAGTTGAAGAACTTGCAGATATTTCAGCAGGGTGCACTGGAAAAATCAGGGAGCGGTGGACGCTGAAAGAGAGAGTGAATGGAAAACCTGAAAATATGCCAGACAACAACAGATGCCTCTGAAATACTGGAAGGAAGAGAGGGCGCCTTTGGGAGGGGGTGGTGGGTTGGCATGCGAAACGCAGCACATGTGCAGCCTGAAGAGGCAGAGAAATCAGGAACCGGGTGAGGCATGAATGAGGGGAGTAGGAATGGAAGTGCTGGTGGAGGGGGATACGGTAGCTGTCAAGCTAGTCAGAGATTTGTCACCAAAGGAGAGAGAAAGAGAGTGTATTTTTATTCAAGGGTTGGGAAAAGGACCACTGGGTTAAAAAATAATAATAAAATATTAAGCTACCAAATTTTGCAATACAAAATTAACCCAATAAAATTGCTTATATTTCCTTCAGTATCTTTTCCTGACCACTTTTAGATTTTAATAGTTATCTGAACTTTTAAGTTTGAACCAAAATTTCTAATAGACAACAAATAGTAAAATTCGTATACAAATATTAAAATAAATAAACGGGTATTGCAATAATAATCTAGCCAAAACTAGCGCAACAGGAAATCGTTGTCGTAAAGCAGATTTACATCGATGATAACGGGGCCATTAAAATCACCTTAGAAATGCCAAGGGAAAACAAATGCAGCCAATAAAATGAAAACTTCTGCCCATATTTATTTAGCTTATGCAAAAAGTAACGAAATGCGGGGCAAAGCAAACAGCAAAGAAAACCCGACCGTAAACAAAACATTTATTTAGCTGCATTTAACGTATGCTACTATCCGCTCTCCGGCTCTCTCTCCCCCATTCAACCTTTCTCACCAACCAGCAAGGCATTCTCTCCCTCACAACCGCTCTGCGGCAGCGAGCAGCCAGCTCTTAGTGGGCCTTCCAGTTCTCTTTCGACGATCGGAGCGTTCGGTTCAGCGGACCCATGTCGCTCGAGCTACCAAAAGATACTGAATCGCGCCGCCTAATTACACCTTCCAAACGCCAATTAATCAATGAATATATAACAGAGTGAATATATAAAAAGCTTCCCTTTGTGCACTAATTGTGAGCAATAACAATAGTCGTTAATAAAAAGAAGTTCCATAAAGTAGCCACCAAGTGGCGTCCTCGAAAAAAAGCGACAGAAACGAGTTATGAAAATACAAATTGTGGCCGTGCCATGTGAGAATGTGTGTTAAAAATTGCTAAAGAAAAAATAAAAACGAGTTGTTATTGTTGCTATTCCGATCTGTGATCGGTGATCGACGAGCGCCAGCTGAAATTGGATTGGAAATAAGCCCCAAATAAGATTGTAGAGAAACATCCATCCAACGACACCCCAACACCTGAGATAGCGACAACATTTGGCGCTACATGAAATTTTAATTAAAAATCTGTCCCAAAATAAAGTAAAAATCACTTGCAGCGGCGAAAAGTTTGCGGGTATCTGTGTATCCGTCAGATACTTGCTCGCTCGCTGCTCGAGTGTGTGTGTGCGCTCCTCCAGGTGTCGCCGGTGCCTGTGTGAGTGTTTGATGTAAGCAGACGTGAAATTGGATTAACTTTGACAGACGCACGCCGGTTTTTAATTACCACCAAAGACTTTTTTTGGATTAACAGCGAAAAGTTGGACCATCTCTCCAAGGTAAATATCATGCACGAGAAAATGGGGACTGCGGAGACTTCCATTACACTGCAAGTCAAAAGATCAGTTGCGGGAGATCCGTATAATGGGATATGTCAGTCAATGGGGATATATATGGATATGTAGAGGGGGAGAACTGATCTTTCGAGGGGAGAGCAACACTATCCTAGCATATGGAAATTATTCTGAGGAAATTACTTTGGCCCAAGTTAATTGAATGGGTTTTAAGCTGTTCTGATCTTTGTGGGAACTTTTTTAAATACTGATTTGAAATATTAATAAATAAAGCAGAGGAATTTTAAGAGAACAGTTCAATATTTTGTGTTATTTTTAAACAGTTTATTCAGGGAAGATGACCTTATAGGTTAAAGATCATAATCATCCTTTAAAGAATGCTAAAACTTGAAGATTTATAATGAAATTAAGTAATTAAACTAAGTATATTTTTAAAATGTTTCTTGTTTTCCAATATATATTTCTGGACACGGACTGTGTGCTATTATGTATACTTGTAGATATTTATAAATGTCTATGCTAAAACTACAATACCAAAGAACACCATGAATGTCCATAAAGCCCAGTGAATCTTTGTGGGAACTTTTGAGTTGATCCCTTTGAAAATACTACAAATCCGTAAGGTAAAAAAAAAACTCATTGAATATTTAACCCCAACAACAGTTACACACATTGTTATTTTTACCGTTTTATTCGTTTGGCTCGCCACCTTATCTCTGCTCAATTTCTGTTCGGCTTCACTGTTTGTTTACTCAACAACAAAAATTGCGGCAGTTGGGTTCTTTTTTTTCGACAATTTTCGTTTATTTCATTCGAATCAATATTGCCGTCAAATGAATGGAGAGCCACGAACTGAAATCTTATCTCCCGGTGGGGAAAAGTGGGGCTCGGAATGCGTGTGTCTGTGTCTGTGTCTACATTATTTCATTATTTGTTGTCAAAGTTTTGGCTGCCGAGGCAGCGACTACCAGAAATACTACCATGCTATCGATAGAGTTGGAAAATCAGAAAAAAACAAGAAAATAAAGCGGGAGAGAGGTGGATAGATAGGCAGAGCGAGAGCGGAGATTGCAGGTGCTGCTGGCTCTACCTGGAACAGCTTGGAGTTTGTCTCTGACTCTTCGGCTTAATCTCTAATCAAGATAAGCCATTGCATGTCGATCGCTTCGTGTTCGAGATGCGAGATTCGAGATCCCCCCAGATAGTTTTTCTCTTTTCTCCGTTTCTTTCTTTATTTTTTCATACATCCATATGGGTCTGTGTGGAAAATTATGTTTCTCTGCGGTCATAAATTATGCGTAACGTGACACCTTCGTCTACAGGTTTCCAATGGGTCGTTAAATATTTTATTTCATTTTTATTGCTCTGCCATTGGTTTTTCGCAGGACTCGGATCGTTGAGACGAGAAATGATTTCATTAAATTTTCAGTTAACAGCGCAGACGCTGCCAAGGTTAGGCCCTGGACAAAGAGTCCGCCAGAACCAGCAAAAAAAATATCAATTTACATACTGAGACGCATAGGGACATCATGCGGTGCCCGGCTCTCGGTTCTCCTCCGGGCCTGGCCCGCACTTTTGCAATTCGAAAATTCGAAAAATTGCGCTTTGTCACACAGCAAACGACTTTTGGCCGCCTGCTGGGGCGACACTCAAATGCCAGGTTCTGCTGTTTGCCCAACTCTGCTGGTTGCAACTCCAGAGTGTTGCCTGTGGCCTGCGGCACAGTGGCAAGATGAATGGAAAAATTGGAGAAGAAAATTAAGAAAAATTTGTATATGTAATAAATTCTTGGATATTTTTTAGAGTTTAGAGTTACCCCAAACCCTGATTTAAAAGGTATTGTTTAAGATGATTTATTTATGTATAAATTGATTTTATTATAAATTAATTATTTGATTTGATAATTTGATTTGATTTTAATTTATAAATTGATTTTTCTAGCACGATATTCCTGTTTAAGACTCATTTACTTATTTATTCAAACAAATACTCTCTATCCTGGAATTTGTTTCTTCCTTCCCTAAAATTTCAGAAACTCCCTTTCCAATATCTACAGATCCTTGACCACTGTTCATAGTGACCTCCTGTAGCTTTCCGGCATGTCTGGTTCTCCGTCTTCCCGTCGCTCTCTGCGCCTCCTCCCTGTCTTCCGAACAGGTGATCATTTTACAAACGTTCCTGACTACCTGCTCCCGCCGTTCCCGCCGATCCGAGAATCCCGAAAGTCGGCCATAAATTATGTTTTGTTTGGTTTTTGGTCGCTCTTTGCTTTTTGTCTCCTTCATGGGGCTCGGCTATAAATTTCTCGTTGACTTTTTCCACTTGTCAAAGACTCTTGATTTTCTTGCTGCCTTGCTGAATTTTTTGTATAGTTTTTTTTTTTTTGTTGGTTGGGTGTCTCTTCTCCAGCTTAATTGTGATGACGAACGGATTATCTCGTTTTTTAAGCAATTGGCTGCTGCGAAAATTTATTGACAAGCGCATTGACACTCTGCCAGTGAGTCAGTCAGTCAGTCACTCACTCAATTCAGTGGGGAGATGTCAGTTGACTTGTCACTCGCGGCTGGTTTGTCAGTTTCGTATCCTGTTAACCATTTTTTTAGCCGTTTTTTTCTGATCAGCCATGATGAAGCTGTCAGCTTAGGCGCTAATGTGCATACTAATGTCGGATTCTGCTTGGGAATGGGATGGCGAAACTATATTGGAATGTTTTGGGATCTTTTTTATAAATGCACAGGGACAAAAACTTATTTTTTTACTTAAAATATTTAAAATTTCTTTACTGTAGAGTTTTAAATATTCTAAAAAAGTTAAGTATTGCTGATTGTAAAGTCGAAATAATTCTATATAAAATTAGGAAATCAATAATACCCAATATTTAGTATTCAAAGTCTATTGATATCATTATAATTATATATATGGCATCTCATGTGCCTTTCAGTTCCACCTTTTGCCTGTTCCACCTCCGATTGCAATTAGTCCGCGGGCAGTGGCATTATGTGTTCCCATGATCATTTACCGATCTTGTTATAATTATAAAACCCACAATTGTCTCATTGCGGGTATCGTCTGCCTGAGTCTAATCATGTTGAGGCCCGGGCAACTCCTCCAATGGGCAAACCGATAATTTACGGACAACCTGAGCAACGACCCTCGTAATTATAAAAACGTTTCCCCTTTTCGGTTGCACTCTCTTTTCCTCGCACATTGCTTGTTTAAATAACAACAACATATTGATTAATTTTCGAGGCAGAGTTGAGGACGGGACTTGTCGTGGTGGTTCAGAGCGGGGCCGAAAGCAGGTCTCGAGTCGTCCATCAAACTGGCCAAGTCAACTCGGAACCCGTGCTGCAATTCATCAAACTGCGGGCCCAGAATGTGTTGGCCTTCTGTGGCGTCTTGCGGCACGGAAAGAAATAATTTTAGTTAAAGTAAACCTCTAGAAATAAACAAAAACATTTTGATTTTCTGTTTTTATGAAATTTAATTCTGGCTAAGTTACAGATTATTTCTTACAATAATAACAGATTATCAAAGATATTTTTGGTTTTCTTTTGATTCTTTAATTACTAATATCTTGATTGATATTTAGTTGTGTTAAAAAATTAATTAAAAATACATCAATTTTCTTGATAAATGTTTTCCAGTGTGCTCTTGTATTTTGGTTTGGCTCGTTTTATTTGATTTATTTTGCAGCTCCTTCAATTTTCCCCCATTCAGTCGTATTATTAGGCTTGAGGCTCTCTCTTTCCCCGTTTTTTCCCCCATTGTGGTTAGCGGAGGAAAACCGAAATCAATTTGACATGATTGCCATGGATCATAATTTTTTCTTTCTTCTTTGTGTTCGTTTGGTTTCTTCGACGCTTTCTTTGGAGCCCAGGTTTTATTTTTTGTGAGTGTTTGTTTTGAATATTTTGTTTGCCGGCTATTAGGTTTTGATTATTTATGAGCTGGACCCGTGGGGCACACACATGGCTCGTTGGAATTGGCCCGGCAATTAGCCAACACGGACGCCTCTCCGACCGAAAAACGATTATTTGTTTTTAAATGAAAAATCACCAAAAGAGCAGCGTTCGGCACCTTAGATCCCTGTACTTTTATTATTATTATTTTAGCATGCCTGCAAACTATTTGTCTTTGGCCAACAATCAAGCCAGAAATTGCCTTTTAATGGCAGTTTACTTATATATTTATTTGTTTATCTTTACATATTTCAAAGGTTTGGCACCAAAGCTAACCACAGCTAAGCTAACAGCAAAAAGATCTTTCAACTCCTCAAGACCCAGCAGACCGATTTATCTTTTATAATTTTTCAATAAATTTATTGTTTCTCGTTCTCTTTTTTGTTTGCATTTTTGGTTGATTGTTTACGAAAAGCATTTATTATGCATAGTTTGGTTAGACAGGCGAGCAAGCTATCAATTTTTCACCTCTCGTATCTGGCAGATACATCAAACAAAAAGTCGAAACTTGTTGCTTGGCTTCGCGTCGCGTCGCGGCTTGCTAACTGTGTCGCTAAATGTGCTTTGCCGTGTTGTTGGAGAGATAAATTCCATAAAAATCAACAGAAACTACAGCAACACACTCTAAAATCGACGACTACCTCTAAACAACAATAACCATGAGAAATGACAAAGGCAAACGACGACGACGACGACGACGCTATCTGAGGGAGAACTGATGATGATTTATGAGCGTCAGAAATCAAGTAGAAAATTACGGTAATAGAAGAACACAAGGCAGACTGCACACACATACACAGATACGCACCTATACAGAAATGAAATCCACATAGATACACCTTCCTCCTACCTAGGCTTCCAACTGAAAATACATTGGGCAATTTTAACTGGAATTTATTTCGTTTTAGAGCCAAAAATAATCGAAAAGAAAGAGAGTCAAGAACATGTTCTTCAAGAATATTTTTCGTTTGCGGAAAATACGTTTAATATGCTAATTGGCAATGTAAATATTGATCATACGCCTGGTTGGAGCAATTTGCATTTTATCCCGAACAAAACTAAAAGTGTCGGTTATAAATCTAATGGCAAAGTCACACATGTGGGAGAACACAAGATATAGAAACACTTATTTATGGGGTTTTTTCTCTCTCTCCTCGTTCGTTATACTCGAAGTCTAATTCATTTAGCAAGACGACACCTTGTTAGAGCCCTGACTTGTGACGGGATGCGGGGGGATCTTTTCCAGCTGCCTTGTGTGTGGGTTCTTAGCTGGAAATGTAGCGACTATGTGTTAATTTTGTTTGTTAGGCGACCAGTCGCCAGTCCCCAGTCTCAAAGGAACAAATAGTTCACAAACATGGTTCTAAAATAAAAATTTATATTTAAATGAACAAGACATGCGGGCAGAGCGTAGGTGTTTGTAAGAAAAATGAACTAAGTTCTGGAAACAAGTGAATAATTTAAAGGGAAATTTAAGGGTCATTAAAATGGAAGATTATCTTGTTTATGTTGTGTAGAAAGATTTTATTCATAATGTTTTTATACACTCTCAAAGCCAGTATATATTAAAAAATAATCATGAACATATTTACAATTTCTAAAAATATATAAAAAGGTTTTACATATAATAATTTATACTAAATCTTAGAAAGAAATTTCAGCTAACAGTTAAAGTAACTTATCAAATTCCTTAGATTAAATTACGATTTACTGGCCTTCTTAGAAACTTACCCCTGGCACGTCCTTTCGATCTCTCAATCTCCCTTTGAGTTGGACAAAAACAAGCCCAAATGAAACTTATTTAATACGCCTTATAAAGAAAGCAGTTAATTAAAACGACCCTGTAGGAGGGCGGCTGTTGCTGGAGCTTCCCTTGAAATCAGTTAACAAAAGCCCAAAGATAAACAGAGCCCGTTGAGGAGGATGGATGCAAAGTAAAGGGGCAGGGAAACCGCGGAAAAAAAGAAAGAAACCAAAATAAAAAATAAAAGAGGAGAGCAGACCCAAGTTGAGTGCATAAAAATGCCCAAGTTTAAACAGAATTCAGATCGAGATCCGCGGCAGGAAGGGCTCTTCAGGAGATGAGATGGGATGGGCAGGCATCATTAATTCTCACCCAAGTGTTGCACGACGACGACTTCTTCGGACCGCTGTGCATATTTCCAATTAAAGCAACTTGCAACTCTAATGAACTTGAAGATATCAATCTACGCGCTGTTAACCCTAAAAAACCGCAGACAGACGAACGGTCCGAACGGCACGAAAAATAAATGTCAAGCTTATTAAAAGTCAGGCAAAAAATCTCGACTTCTCGACGGCGATCGGGCATGCAATATTAGTCATAAATATTCCGTCTTGCCCCTCGCCAGATGCAACTTTGTTTGGAGGCAGCAAATTAATTGAAATAGTACCAAAAATAGAAGAACTATTGCTGTTGCTGCTGCATGTATCCAACAGATACGCATCTCTGGGATGCATCTACGCACATGTTTCAGCCTCTGTCGCTGTCTCCTCTCCTCTTCCTGTCCCTCTCCAAGTGAAAAGGAAGCGCTCGGCTCGCGTTAAAACAAACAAAAACATATTTTTCTTATAAACAGAACTCTGAACAAAATAATTTTATTTTCAGCCAGCAGGCAGAGCATCAGGTTCTCTTGTATCTTTGTATCTTCCTTTTGCTACACCTCTCTTTGTCTTTCTTTCCAATGTGCTGTGAGAACAATGGGATGTGCATGGAAAAAGGAAACTTTCACTTTCACTTTTGGAATAAAAAATACAAGATAAATATCAATAAAACATCGATAGTTTTAGAGCAAGATCTATTATAAATATTTGTAATTAAAAAACAAAATTAGATAATTCTTAAAACATTTTAAATATCCTTTAAAAGAAGATAAATTTATTAGAAATAGACCTAGTATTTCTATATCAAAGTTCTTATGAAGAAAAAATAACCCAAAGGATATCCAACTTCTTAACTATTTTTCTCTCCGTGTAACCAGTATCTTTTTTGGGCTCTCGCATCGAAACATAATTAATTTCTGTTTGTTTAAGGTCTGCGCCTGCGACTGACTGTTGTTTCCTGCAAACAGCCATGACGATGGCGATATTTGCTTTCTCGGCGAGCCGAGCCCAGGGAATCAGGAGCCAAGAAGGGGGTTCTGCTCCTTGAGATTCATTGGAATTTCAATTTTGAAAAACACAAAAAAAAACGATACTCCACACAATACATATTCATTGTCGTCGCTCGTCGTGTTGGGCATTTAAATGCTTGCTCATAAATTTGCTTTTTGGTTTTTTGCAATGTCATAAATTAAACATTTTGGAAACTGATACGTTTCGCCCCTCCCTTTACCATTTGCCTCTTTTATTCTTTTATTGATCGTCAAGTTGACATTCGCTGGGGGAGAGACAGTGGGAATATTTTGCCATAAATTATGCGCTTAATTAATTGGCCTACAAATTCCAATTCCACTCCGAATCTTTCCCAGTTAATTAGTCAGGGACAGAAAAGCGAATCAAACGAGTCTTGAGACTCTCAAGAGCTCCGAGAATCTCAATCTTGATACAGCAGGTTCTTCGAATTTCTAAGACTTTAATGCAAATGTATTTGTGTGTCGCAGATTTATAACATCGAAGTCGCATTCAAATTGGAATTTTCTCAGAATTGGTTTTTGTTTAAGCTTTTAAATTGAATAAAGCATAATTTCTCAGATTTTTGAATTCAGAGATTTATAACGACAAGTGTGGATTTAATAAGAAATATGAAGAGAGAAAAAACTTTAAAGAATGGAAATTAAAAATGATTTAAATTAAAAAAAGGAAATGTGTTCCTGGTTATTGGGAAATTCCCCTTTCCCAAAATAGCAAAGCCAAGAATTCAATTACGATGAAAACATCCCATCTTTGCCACACATTTCGCCATAATCTCGTGTTTTATCTCAATTAGGCAAGCTCACCTGCCACCAGCTAGCGGTTATAATTAAAAAATTGTCATTTTCTTGTCGTTTGCTTAACTTTATCTGCAATTTGTTACAGCAGAGATTACACCTGGCAAATTGTGAGGCGATGGGCGAGGGAAGTGGGTACACATGAATCAAAGGCGGCAAGAATAGAACACTGCATTGTGGCTCCTCAGACTTATCTGAAGTACTCTTTGGTTAGGCAAATCTTTTGCGGCGCACACCCACGCCTGCCTGCAGATACACAGATACAGATACAGATACATAGGCCCGGAGACAGCCACAGATACAGATACAGGGGCAACCTCTTCTGCGGCTCTTTATTTGTCGCTGGCTGATTAAACTTGCATTATATATACATATAAATATATGTACAAAGAGTGCCGTTAAAGCAAACAACAACAAGGCGCGTTCTTTAATAGGAAATAAAAAAAAAGTAAAGTAAAATAAGTGAGGGAAAGGGGAAGGGAGGAAAAGTTAATTAAATTGTAAGCGAGTTGCTTCTTCTTGGCTTCCATTGGCACACACACGCGACTTCTTCATCATCCGGCGAGTGTCTGGCCCCTTAATCCCGTGGCGTGATTAAAGTAGTCCATTTTCGGCTTGGCCCAGGGATACAAACAACTCCCCGGCCAGTACCCAATTTCCACCATTTTCCATCATCACACTTTTCCCCCCCTTTTTCCTGTTTGCTTTTCGGGGGAGCTGCTGCCTCTGTTTTTCTTTCGGGGCTCTTCCCTCCCTTTGAAGTGCTGCCGCAGAGACAACTGCAATTGTTCTTTAGCCGCCCACAAATTTACTGGCCAAATATTAACATATTTGCCCGGGACCCAAAGAACATAACTCAGGCCACAAATTGCGGCAACTCTTTTGGCTCTCTCCCACTTGAACAGACTGTAAGTTATGTCGCCCAGTAAGCCTGCGTTTTTTACTAGCCAAAATTTCCCTGCTCGCCATCGGGCATAAATCCAGTTTTATGCTCATTGCATAATTAAGTTATTTGGCTTTTAATATTTTCTAATTATACAAGATTTATAAACATTTTTTTACGACCCTTTTTACGATAAAAGAGATTCGGCGAGATGCCCGAGATCTCCGGAGAGGGATTTCGCTTTATGGTAGTGGCTTGGTTTAAGCTTTTATGTCCACCTCTAAAATCGTCACTTATCAGATAACTTATCAGTCGTTTTCGTACCTCTTTTTGCATTTCATTACAGACCAGCCACAGAAAATTCAGACCGAAAGCAGCTCAACCAACGGAATGGAAAAAATGGTAAGTGGAGAGATTTTTCTACAATTTTAATATAATTTTATTAAAGTAAAAGTAGATTTATTTGTTTTAGGATATTCCCTTTGATATATATAATTAATTTATTTTTTTTATAGATAGATTTTTAAACTTTTAGAATTTATAAACTCTCCGTTATTTTGCATATAAGAAAGACATCATCTGCTAGACGTAAATATAAATAAGAGGCTAGAAAACTTGACCTTTCCTTGGCCAAACACTTTGCCCCTTGGCTACTTCATTGCGCTTAGTTTGCGGCACAATGGAGAGAAAAATGCCAGGGCGACCCGACCCTCTGATGGCAGCCAGTGTGCAATTGACCAAGGAGCCGAGAGCTCAGAGCTCAGAGCTCAAGGAGCAGGAACCTCCTAGTAGTTGGCAGGCAGCATTCAGCATCATCAACCTCGTCTTCGTCTGCGGTTGTCGGCAGTTACTTTTCAACGCCAATTTTGCTCTTCAAAACGAGCCAGCTCTTGATACACAGAGAGAAATTAAAAATGTTATTTATATTTAAATACATTTTAGATCGTTTGTAGAATTTAAAACAAGATACTAAGTAGTTTGAGTAGAAAGTATGTCCTTATAATCATTTTATAATCATTAAAGCAAATTTTATTTTATTAAAAACTTAAAAACTCTCTAGAGTTTTTAATAATTTTCCCCTGTGTAGAAGCATAAAGTTTTGGCCTGAGCCTGGTTTTCTCGTTTTTGATGCCGTGGGCGATGCATCTTCAGACGCGACTTGTTGCCCCATTGTTGGCTTACCCTTTTGAACAGAGAATCTGAGAATATGAGAATGTGGCTGGGGAGAATGAGAATGAGAAAGAGAGAGCACTGAATCTGAATCTTGGGGCATATCTCTTGCCACTTTAACGTTAACGAGCTGTTGACTTCTTTCTGCTTTAGCCGGCAGTTGAGTTGCGAAGTTCCCCAGTTCTTTTTCTCCTATCCATCATTCTCTCATATTTCCCTTTGGCTTAAAGCAAAATAAATGTCCTTTCAGTCTAGTTAGCATCTGTCGCGTATTTGTTTATTTTTTATTTATATTTTTTAACCAGGTTTTTTTTTGTTTGAGGCTCATTTGTTATGCGAGACATTTCGAAATGTTCTCGCATGTAATTAAAACATGAGAATATTTCCATAAATACACACATTGATTCATCATCATCATAATTCTCAATCCGTTCGCCCGATCTTCGTGTCTTTTTTGTTCAGTTTTTGTTTACATCGCTTTTGTTTGAAATTACAAATAACTAATTTAATATGCCGAGCATGCAACGTCTCCCTTCGCAGCATGTGGCGCTCGACTGCGTCGGGGGAAAAACGTTGGGATTATTCGGTTAATTGAATTATAATTGTAGACGGCAGGCAGGCAGGCAGCATTTCCCCTCTTTTGGCCACTCCCTCAACGCATTGATCACGTCGATCATGTCGAGCAGTCAATCAATTCTCCAAAGATATTTTCATATTCTCGATGTCTTGCGGTTGTGTACATATAGCATATGTATTCTATATTCACTAAGGCTCTAGGCGAAGTTCATTGGAAATTCCAGTGCAGCGGGGGATGAGTTATGGTTGGAAAAATGAATTGTTGTGATATTTTGCTTTTTAGGAATTTCTTTGGGAGTTTTACTAAGAAGGGAATTATTTAATGAAATTTATTTCAAATTGGGGGATGAGTTATGGAAGTGGAAGGAGAGTTTTTAACTGAGAAAAGGTATTATTATTTTTGGAAATTATTAAAGCCGAAAATAAAACAACTTTTGGTCTAAGTTAATGCTAACTTGCTTAGATTTTTTAGAATTTCTTTAAGAGAAATGAGTTATGGGATTTTTAACTGAGAAAAGTTATTTATATTTAGGAATTTATTGGAGCCAAAAATAAAACCACTTGTGATATAGTTCAATGCTGAAATCATTCGATATTCCCTGTAAAGGCTACTCCAGAAATCTTGACAGTTTTTAAATCCCTAAAAATGTATCTAAAAATGTGCCATTTAATTTTTGAGCTACCAAATTCAGTGTAATTTTGGATTCTTAAAAGATTTTTCTACCAAATTATTGAAACCCTACGAATTTCATATAATTTTTTTAAGAGAAAGACCTAACATCAGCTAAATAATATGATAAAAACAGCTAACCTTATACCAAATTTAGTAAATGGAACTCCCGTGAAGATGAAATCCGTTTTGGCCAAATCAGTTTGCACCTCTCTGATTCGATTCAACTCAATTTCAATGGAATCGAACTCAACTTTTCTGGCACGTCGGCAATGGCGTCAATGTAAACAACAGTGGATATCCACCTAAGGCGAATCACGCACAGTGGAACCCACCCGTTGAGTGGGCCGTGTGGGGAGTGGCTAAGGTTGGAGTGGCGGAGTGGCGGTGGTACATCATCCGACATCCCTTCGTGCTGTTTCCTGCCCGAAAAACACGCGCTGATTGCTTTGGCTGTTGAAATGCGCTTGGAAAAATAAACCAAGAGCCCAGGGAGAAAGGCATAAATTATTTGATGCAACAAAAACTCTCGCTCACCGAGAATCGCCTTCGGGAAAATTAAGGTGACCATATGTGGCCGGAGGGCACCCGACTGAGAGCCAAGTGAAGCAAGAAAAACAGTTCATAAAATCAACAAACAGCAGAAGCCAAGAAATGGGATTTGGAATAGGAATAGGAATCTCGAGCAGCATTTGGAATGCCGTGCAGGGAATTCTTGGCCTGTGTTGCTGTTCGTGTTTCAAATAAACTTCGAAATGCATAAATAGTTTACAACAATAACAAGCAGCGCGATTCCACGAGAAGCTAAGAAAAACAGGAACAAGTGCGTTGATTGCAGCCAGCCGCCTTCTCCGCCTGCACTTTGCAGTGGGAGGGAGGTGGCAAATCGGGCGGAAACTCGGAGAAGTGGGAGGTGGAAAAGCGCCTTGTGTGGGTTGGGCTATTTTGAAAGCGTCTGCTGAGAGGCCGAGAGTGCAGAATGTTCCGAATGGAGCTGGAAAAACGGACAGAATGCAGAATGCAGTTGCATCTGCAGCATACCAAGAGTTCATTGGTTTTCCACATCCTCTGCTGCTGCTCCGACCCTCTACAAATTTTCCCATTTTCATTCTGCTCATTTGAATGCTTTTTGTTGTTTAACTCATTTGATTTTCCTGGACCAGGGGGAAATCAAACCTGACCAGGGGGAGATTAGTTGGAAAATGTACTAAAATTTCTAGTATAATATCAAGTTTCTACAAGCTTCTAGTTTTCTAGCTAAACTTTTATTACTAAATTTTAAATCAGTTGAGTTTTATCTTCCCAACAAATCGCTTTCCATCAGCGAAATAAATTCCCCCCAAACCAGTTGCTACTTCAATTTTCTTCTTGCTACAAGTGCAACATTTTATTAACTCTCGCAACAATTTTCCTACATATTTGGCGCTTTGGCATCGTAAATATTTTTATTGCCATGGCCATAAAAAAGAATAACAGAAACGGGACGGGGACGTTGGAAAAAAAGTGCAATAGACTATCAACAGTTTCACGCCTTCCCTCGGCCTTTTAGCACACACAAATATCGGTTGATATTTTCTGTCCGTTTTGTATCTTTGTATCTTTGTTTATGCCACACATGTTACGCCTACGAAAAAGTATCGTATAAACCATCAGGGGAAGTAGAAAACACACATACACACACCTAAACCCTGTCGCATGTCCCGCAGGCCTATTGTCTGGATCCAAGTCGAGCTGTTCCCACATTTGCCAGCCATATGTGGCTTGGATATGCTAATGGCGAAACTTTGTTTCTACCTACAGTTTACACATTGAGGGAAAAGGTTGTCTAAATAATAAACCAGAAAATATAATAATTACTTTAAATATTTATGGGACTTTTATAGGAAGTTTAAATGGATTCAAAGTCCTTTAAATTTAAGTAAACTTGTAGATACTTAAGCTGACATTTGACTGTCTTTCCAAACTAAAGTAAAAATATTAAAAATTAAAATGCTACTATCAGAAAAATTGACCTGTTTCACCCTTAAAATATTCCTACATTTTCCGATAAAACAAAAAATATAGTCACTTGATTTGTGGCGTACAAAGTTCATCTGTCAGCGAGGCATCCGATCCGAATTCGGATCGGTATCAGGAGTCATGTGTGTGCTGTCCACTCTCGAACTATTTTTTTATTTTAGTGGAGCGGCATTTCCACTTTGAAATGCCACAAAGTGCCACAAACGAAAAACGGGCTGATAAGCCCCCGATTTATTTATGATTTCGTTCGATTTGGGTGCCTGATGCTTTCATAAATTTAAATTCTACAGTGGCCCTGGCGTTTCAATTAAGCAATTGTTGTAAATTGTTTTTCGATTTTGTTTCTGGTGTCGCGTATCGATATTGATATTGATATTGATACTGAGTGATATATGGCAGCAGCCTGTGTGTCTCGATAAGAATTCTGTGTGCCGGGCCAAAAGAAATTAGTCAAAGTTGGAAGCGCTTGCATGCAAATTATTGTTATGGTCAATTTGGCCATTAGCCACAGCGCCATAAATTATTAACAAGAGCCGAGAGCCAAGAGTCAGAGATGCGAGATGCCTCATTGAAATTCCCCTATAGCCAGAAGGCGGAGAAGTCCGGGATATGTGCTAAGCATTTCAAATTTACATCTACATATATAAATGTATATATATTTTTATATAAGCTCAATATATACGCAGATTGAATTCGGTAATTTGTGGTCTCGCATTGGTTTATGCATTTCCATTTCGTTTCGAATTGGACTGCAACTTTATGACTTGAAGAGGGTGCTAAATTAGTTGGAATATATATGGAAACGTGTATTTCTTTTAGGTGGGAAAACCCCATATTTGTGGTTTCTGCTATTTATAGAATATTTTAGGAGAGGGTAAATTAATCAGACTTCAAAATGATTAATTGAGGTGTTTAAGATTATTTATTTGAATGGTTTATCTGTGCCGCTTTCACATTTTTAATAAATGCATTCTTATTTTGTTTTATTGGCATCTTTAAGCTATTTACCAAACGCATTTTAATGGCTGAAATTTACGCAACTAATTGATTTTGATATTTATTTAACATTTTTACAAGAAAGCCAAGAAAAACAAACGCAGCAGCAGCCAAGCCATTAAAAGCCATTAACTGAAAACTTAAACGCATGCCAGAGACACATGCGAGAAGGGGGTGGAGAAGGGGTGAATGACGGGGAATGTGGGGTTGGTGGGGAAAATCGGGAAATTATGGGATGGGTAGACCGGCGACCGGCGACGGTGGCTGCCGCGTGTTTATCGCTTGGCGTCGGGTCGCGCACGCATGCCAACAAAATAAACCCAGCTAGAAATGCCATTAAATACAAGAGAAAAATACAACAAAAAATACAAAAAAATACAAGAGGAAAAAAACATAAACATACACATCGCACATCGCACATATAATACAAAAGCAAGCCAAAAAGAAGCAGAGGAATACTATGAGAGAAATGGGGAAACAGCAGCGTCAAACAAGCATAAAAATCAATGCCGGGCGGAGGAAGAGCCACCCACCAGGATACCAGAGAGAGACCCCCGAGGCGTATGCGTAATATCGACTGAGCAGGACGGCAACGCGAATGCAGAGTGAGAGCGGCGACAAATTTATAGCATTGAAATAGAAACCAGACATCGAGACGTCAAATTGCCCACACAAAACACACACACAAACCAACGAGCGAGCGTATTTTCAAAGTCAAAAACTATACAAACCACTGGCCAAAAACAAATAAATAAAAAATCCTTTTTGGCCAGTCTCTGGCTGGTCTCTAAAAACGGAAATTTATGAGCCATATGAAACGTTGTTTGCATTGCATTAAATTGCATAAATTAATTGCCACCAATCAAGAGTGATGCCAAAATGCGTTGGCGACTTTTAAATAAATAAACTAAACGTTGGCAAATTAATAGCGAAAATTCGAGCTGAGCAAGCAAATCATAAGTTATGTTTGAAATAATATTTGGTAACATTTTGAGAGTGTTTCGACAGGGATTTTAAATTCTACATAGAAAGAAAATATTGCTTAAAATATTCTTAACTTAAAATCAACATGACAATGTCTGAATGAAGATTTATTAATTATTTTTTGTTTATTATAAATTATTTGTAGTGATTTCAAGCTCGCTTTTCTTGCCGTGTCTCAAAACTTTTTGTGTTGAAAGCTAGTTTAGTGCTTAATTAAAAGTGTACTCATTCTGACCCAAGCTCAGCAATTAAGCACCTTTCGGTGGAGGTTACACCCACACAGAGGCAGGGACACCAACACAGACACGACCTCCAACCCGATGGCACCTATGAAGGTATCCACAACCTCACCGCCTCGTAGCTCACCATTAATTATCCATGTCAGCGGCATTTTGTCACACAACAACACGAGCTAGGAAACATCCTCGCATTTTCCGGGAGCATGTTGCAGATATATTTCACTTAATTTCCACACTGACATTAATTAATACTCGTATGCCCACGTGTGTGTGTGGGGGAAGGGGAGGTTGTTAGTTGACAACAAAGGGCACTAAAAATGTTTGTACGCTAAATGGGGAGGAAGCCTCTAAGCAGGGACATGGTAGAATGTCAACCTCGAACTTCAGGCATTGCACAGGCATCACTCAAACATGTAGGAATTACATATACGTATATATAATGTTGTGCATGTGTGTTGTAAGGCCCCCTTTCTTGCCCTCTTGACGCTTTCAAATGACCATAAAAATCGTTTTTATTGCATGTGTCACAACAGCCGGGAAAACTCTTACCATAATAGTTTCTTCCTCGCTCTTTTTTGTATGTCAATGTCGCCGGCAGTTGGTTATTTTTTACTGCGGTTCCCCTTAATTGCCGTACATATGAAACAGCCACCGGGAATGTGGCCCACAGACAAACCGGCGGCATCGGCGGCGGCGGCGGCTGTCGTTAAACCATCTTTCTTTCCCTCTTTTCCCGCAATTTCAATTAGTTTTCCATCAACAAATATCAGCATATTTTTTATTTTTTAGTGCCCAGAGAGCTGCATTTATGATTCAATTATTTTTATTACCAAATCGGGGTGTAAAAAAAGAGCCGTCATCGGAATTAGCCATAAAACGGTCGATTATCAAATATAACCATAAATGTAAAACGTAGATAAATGGTAATGGCAGTATTTTCCTTTTCGAAAGTTGAAAAACCAAAAATATATAAATGTTGCGGGAATGAAAAGATCGTTAAATGAAAAATAAATAAATATCAATTGAATAAAAAGGAAGTAAATCCCACTCTCATTGGATTTTGTGGAATAACAATATAAATTTTAGAATGAAAAACATAATTGAAAGCGGATAATAGTAAAAATATAAGTACTTGCGGGAAACTGAACATTTTTATTTAACAAAATTCATTATAAAATCTAGAAAACTAGGCATTACTCAGCACTCAATTTATCTCTGTAACACCTCAATACAGGGGAAAAGTCATCAACATTTTTATAGTTCCTTTCGCGCCGATGTTTTATGAAGCCTTAAAGTTGCCTCATAAAACCCCCTTTTTCTCCTCTTGTTTTCATGCCGGAAAATTGTTATTTTATAAATGTGCCACATCCTGAAGCAACAAAAATTTTACTTATTTTTTTTGCTTTATTGTTTGGGGGTATTTAATTTGTGCCCCACAGAATTTCCCTCCGATGTGTGGAGTGTTGTGTTCCCATTGTCACAGGCAATTCGTTTAATTGTTTTTCTTCTCCCCTCCGAAAGGGGGCGTGGGGAGGGAGAGGCGTGGCAACAACTGTCAAAATAAAAACGCTGGCTCATGCTGCAAAATTTGAAATGGAAAATAAAATCTGCCAGAACAGGACAACCACCCAAAAACGCATGAAGGATATACGTGCACATTTTTTGCCTTTTTGCGGGGAAGACACTTGACACTCTTTTGTATTTAGTCAGCCAGCCGACAGTTCACACCCCCTCGAAGGCACCCCACATTCGGCTTTCCACTGCAGCTGCACTTTTGTCTTGTTATTAGCAAAATTTACCAAAGCAAAGAAACGGGGGCTAAAATCGGATATTTAATTTTATTTCCATGTTTTTGTTTCCCCTCTGAGCTCTTACCTCCTTGGATTGTACACAGAGAAGAAATTTCAGAACCTTTTAAGTGATTTTAAAAAGTATTTATGATACATATTAAATACTTCTTGCTTTTAATCTTAATGTGGTTTATTAAAAGATCAATTTTTACGTAAAAGAAATGTTGGATATAATTTAATAATATTTAAGAAAATTAAAAAAGAAATTAAATGATTGTTTGTATATTTTTTTATTAATCCCACAATATGTTACATGTATTAAGAAATTTATAAAATTATTTTCCCATCTATAAAGTTTAAAAATCAAATATTTTTTGTCCTGTGTATCGTCACCCTTCTGGCTTTGTCCTTTTGCCTGTTCCCGGCGCATTCTGCGGTGTCACTTAGTCCACAGTAAGAGTTTTAGCACAAAACAAGAACAACGACGACACAACAAAATAAAAAAGAAAAAAACAAGGGCAAGAAATATTCAATAATAGAAAACCCTAAATGCTAAAATCAACCCCTCGAAACAAACTCTGCCCTGAAGGGTAGTTTCAAGTTCTTCCGGAAATATGTAGCCAACAAATTTGACATTTGCTAAGCGCTTCTCCGAGGATCTGTGATTTATCAAAGGAGCCAAATGAAGGCCCCCAGAGAGGGGTCAGAGAAATTATCTAGCTGAATCACAATCAGCAGAGTCAGGAGGGGCGTCCACTTAATTAAAACTTAATTGTAAAGGACTCACGGCGGTTAAGCTCGGCCTGGGATAACTATGCAAAAAAGCATTTAATGACGGGGCCACATGCACAAACAATTTGCATTCTGCTAAAACTTTCACAAAGCAACAAAGGCCGCCGAACATCAAAGGGTTAAAAAGTCAGGAAAGAGTGCTCCTGAGCCCGAGTCCCGAGTCCCGAGTCCTCCTCTTTGCAAAAAATGTTGCAAAAGTGTGACAGCAAAAGCGGGCTGCTTGCTGGTACAAAAAAAAAAAGAAGCACGTTTAAATGTCAATGATTTTAATGGGCGGACGCGCAAAAATCTTGAGCCAGTTTTGTGTTTATTACGTTGACAAAGCTCCCGAAGGGAAAAGCTCACAGGAGACCCAAGCAGAGGGCTCCCCCTTTCCCCATTTTCCCATTTTCCGCACCCCTTGCTTTTCAACCATTTGAACTGCGCTGCGTTTGTAAGGTCATGGAACTTGTCTGCATTGACTTTGAGTGGAGTGAGAGTGGGCGTGGGTGGGGAAGGGAAAACCCCCCTTTTTGGTTGAGAAATAAAAACCTTGCCATTTGGCCTCTCTTTCGCTCTCAGCAGCTACCTGTCTCTCTCACTTGGGAACCTACCGTGTCGACAAACTGTTTTCATTTTGCGCCGCTACGCGCTTTTTGATGCCGCCGCCAACAAGGCAAACAGTTGCTCCTGCTCCAGCTCCGGCTCCAGTGCAAGCTCCCCGCTTTTCACGGCGAGTTTTTCAATTGATTTTCGCGGTTTGCTTTTGCCAAGGCCACTGCTGGCGGGAGGAAAACTGTGCAAATGGGAGGTGGGTAGGACTGTTGCACCTGCTAGCCCTTCGAGTTTGTTGCTGCTGCTTCAACGCTTCTTTGTGTGCTGCATTTTGATGGTTGGGAAAAGGGGATCCCCCAAAAAAAATATATATAGAAAAAAGTCTGAAAAAATGGAGGAAATTTCCTCCATAGAAAGTTTAAGTGCTTTGTGGTTGGCAAGTTTTTCCTTTTGACTTCTCTTCATGTTCCGCCTTCTTATTCCGCCAACGATTTCGACTCGTTTTGTTCGATGCCGCTCTTTTTTTTCGCGTACTTTGCCTTTGATTGATTGATTGGCCTCCATCGGGGCGATAAGTTATCGATTAGCATTCTCCCTTTTGACTCCGAAACGATGAAGGTTTATCGTTGCTGTCCCCGGTCATTGTTTGGTTAATTGCTCATCATCATTATCTTGAGTGGAGTCCCGGATTTACTTCCTTCGAGTTAAGAGTCTCCGGTTAAGCTGTACTTGTAAATGATATTAGCTGTTAAATGTTTATGGCTCTATCAAGGGTTTGGTTGGGCTGGAAATGCTGATTTGAAAAGTTTTTATAGCACTTATTTTGCTTTTTCCTGGGAACCTTGTCTTTTTAGGTTGTAAAGCTTAGGCCCTAAATAGCTTTCATTGATATGGAAAAGGTTTAAGGAAGTTTGTAAAGTATATAAATACAGCTACAGCTACTATTAATTTTCTTTTTAGGTAAAGTTTTATCTAAAAGGTTGAAAAAACCAAAAAAAGTAAATGCATATCAGTGCATATCTAATTATTCTTTAAATTTTATATTCCTTTTAGAATTGAAGAATAATTAATTGATTTGAAGAAGCTTTAAGGAAGTTTATAAGAAATATAAATACAGCCACAGTTATCATTATTTTTCTTACAAGGTAATGGTATACCTTATAGGTTTAATAATCTTAGAAAATACATACATGAATCTTATTGCATATCTAATTATTCTTCAACCTAAAATAAGAGCATTCCTTTTATAGTTGACTTGATATGGCACCTTCCTGGAACCGCTTGCCTTGTGCGGTTTGTTTGTCTTGGGTGTTGACTGTACCTTGTGAGACTGCCAGCACTTGCTACTTATTTGCTCGTTGGTGTCGTCTGCCCGCTGTGTCTTCAGCTTGTTTGTTTAATTAAAACAGTCAGGTTGTAGTTGTCGTTGTGGTTGATGTTGCTGTGACTGCTGTGCTACCAACTTTGGTAACAGCTTCCGCCCGACCAGGCGAGACGAGACGACCTCTTTAGTGCAGTGAAGCGCAGCCATTCACCGATCAGGGATCTCTCTCTAGACACACACATTTTTGTGTATATGTGTATCTGCATTCTCGAGTCTTTAGCAAACATGGCCAGGAAAGTCAGAGCCAGATCTCTAAGCCAACTCAAGAGCTGGAGAGCTTGGACAAACATCGTTGAGACTTGCTGGCAGCGTGATTTTGTATAAATTCTCGCCGGCACAATGATTGGCAAAAATACATGGATTCGGTGCGAGTAATAATTTGTTACTCGTAACGAGCTTGTAGCGTCTGAGCCGCACACGCTTGTTAACAATTAAATAAACAATATGAGTCTGCACTAAATACAAGCCAGAGAAACTCCAAATCACTAAGCAAACATGGCCAAGAAGTCGATCGGCCAAAAAACAAACACTGGGAGAAGCCAAGAAACGTAGAATCCGAGAGACCCGTAGAGTCGATCCATTCGTCACCGCCACTTGAGACATTTTTCTCTATTAAAAACAATATTTATGCATTCTGGCTTTTTATATTTCTGCCCTCCACTCGAGAGAAGCACGTTTGCTATTATTTCCAGGCCATTTCCCATGAACACAATCCGCCTATTAGCCGTAGTTGTTGGCCAGCAATCAGAACAGGGCCCGGGACTGTTCCTAAAGAGGACCCAAAGATCCCATGTACACTCTCTGGCCACTTGAGGCTTTAATAACAAGAGCAAGTGCCCCGGTGGTTGGCTGGCTAAATGTGGAAGCAGTTGTGAACGTGGCTTTTCCATAACCAAACACATGTACATACGCCTGTTTTCCCTCTTTATTTTCATTTCGGTGCGGTCCGGTTGGGTCCGGGTCTGCCATTTTAGTCACGTTCCCTGCATTTCAATATGATTTTCCTGCGTCGGACAAACCAATTAGACTTTTCCCCCGTTCCTTCCGTTCGGTGATTGTCGCATTGTTTTGGCTTAAGGCTAATTTTCACTCTCGGTTTTGGAGAAAATGTTACTCGACTTCCTGTCAAGCATTTAATTCGGGGAACGTTGTGCGACTCTAGCATTCTTTTGAGAAGTCTTTGCTTATATTTATTTCCAACTATTCAATTTCAAATTATGCCACTCCAACCTTGACGTATGACAAGCCACCGGATTCTTTGCCAGCTGAATTTGTCATCCGAGTAGGAGGCCATTGCGCAATCATCTCCACAGCCGATAGACGCCTCCATCTACTATATATACAATATATAGTATATACTCGCTGAATGCATTTGCTGTAATCGATAGCCGGAGCAGTCGACTCACGCCTGGCATTGTTTCTCACGATCCGATTGCCGATTGCCTGCTGCTGCCCACATTTCGATATTGGATTTCAACGTTTATTTTTGGCGCTACCCTCGAGTTGTAATCACAACACTTGGGCTTGGGCTTGGGCCTGGGCCTGGGCCTGGGCTTTCGCCCCACGCTGTCCTAGAAACATTTTCCGTGGCGTATTTACTTAATTATTTTCAAGTGCTGGGCAAACATTTTAACACGAAAAATGTTTCACCGAGAGCAGCACTCGGCAACTTATTTTTCGGGGGGTTGCTGGGATGATGGACGACGACTAACGCACACAAATGTTATTAATTAAAATGTCATTCATTCGGGAAAAACAATGAAAGGACTTGCTGTGAGCTGTGAGAAGTGTAAAGTCCAAAGTGAGGGGACAAACAGGACAACAACTATACTTTATTCGCAGCTGCCGTTGACAGTTTTTCCAAGGGCTTTAAAATCTTTAGACTTTAGACTCTCCGAGTCCGGACCACACGCAGCTGAGATCCCAAACTGAATAAAAAAAAAGAAAAATGTGAAACCGAGACGAGATGCCCGCAAAAGCCACAAATATGTATGTCACTTGACACTTGCTTAAAACTGTATCTTGTAGATAAATTTCGTGACTTTGAGCACAGAAGCTGCTGGCGAGTAAATTGCCCTTCACTTGGCTCTGTCCAGCTGTCAATTTTCGGAGCCAGTATCTCCGGGTATCCTTTTCGGATCTTGGAGCATCTCGGATCTTGGAGCAGCTGCCGGGTGACTTGACCACAAACCGCTGGCATCGACATCAGCAGCTGCTGCTGCCACACCGTACATAAAAAAAGGTGTCACCCATATATATAATGCTTACTTAGTAACGGGAATGGAAAGAGGGAAACCCGACTTGATGGGTGGCTTTGCAGCCTCCATTTTGAGTGCTCGGCAAGTGAGCAATTGTCTTGAATTAATTTCTGCCTCATCACATCCAATCCATCAGCGTTTCACACCCTTCTTCAGATGGAGAGCCAAAGCAAACACTTTCATCAAGCACGCACTGAGAGAAAAGGGGGTTATTATTAATTATTAATAATTATAAGTAAAAGAAAGAATAATTTTAAGCAAGTTATAAGCATTTTTCTGAAGGGTTAAGTAGGTTTTTCAAAATAATCTATAGACCTTTGCGGGGTATTATTATTTTAGTCAGAAATTTAAAACTCTGTGAAGGAGTCATTTCCGACCCTATTAACCATATATATTCTTGATCAGCATTAACAGGCGAATCTATCTAGACATGTTGGATCGAAAATAGTTTTTTTTAAATTGTTTTTTAAAAATTTTATAAGTTACATCATTAAAAATTTTCAAAAATCGACAAAAATTGGAATTTCTTAGAATTTAAAATTTAGTATGCAGATTTGTTAAGCCAGAAAAAAATCGTATAGAAAAGCTTTCTAAATTAAAATTAAGGCACTTTTTGCTTTGTTATGATAGATTTTTGATTTGATGATCCTTAAAATTTCGGCTTCTCGAAGTTAGTTTCCATTTTTGTTTAAATATAATAATAATATTTATTTAATAACAGACCCTTGGCCTTATACCAAATCACACCCAGATTGGTTTAGTCAGTTAGATAAGACATAAAGAATTTATTTAGTTATGGTAAAATAATTAGTTTTAGCTTTTCGAGTATTAATCTTAAATAAAGTAATATTTCTATTCAAAGTAATTTGCTTTAAACCTACTACAATCTTTTGATAATTTTATAATTAAAAATCACACACTCTTTAGAACCCTTTTCTTTCTGTGCACTTCAACCAAGCGCTTGCAGCCAGCAGACGCCGTCAAATTTAATAAAAATCAGTGATTTTGATTGATGCGCCTCTTGGTCAGCAGCAGCAGTTCCAGAATGGGAATTGGACTCGGAATCAGTACCAGAATCATCAGCGGGGACAGCCCGGCAGCGTCAGCAAATATTGGCAGAAGGGTTGACATTTGTTGAGGAGGAAAAGGGGACAAAGGAGGAGGAGGACGCTCGCAGTGATGCGGGGTTGGAGTGCCGAGTGCTTGACATGTGACATGGACGTGTCGTCCAAGTGTCGCTGCGCTCAATTGAAACAAATGAAGCGCAAAAGTTCTCCGGAGAGAGAGAGACCCCAGAAACAGGAAAGAGCAGTTACCACTTGTCGCCGCTTCATCAGCGATCCACCATAAATGCTATTGCTAACTGCTCTGACGTCTGTTTGGAAAATCTAGAGTTGAAAATCAGTTGATTTTCGGCAGTCAGGGAGTTGAAAGCTACAAATAATCTCAGATGTAGGGACTAAAAGCATTCCTTCTTTAAGAATTAAAATTCAGGCTTAAAATTCTAAGAAAATGTTGTATTTACAACTAGAATTATAAAGATAAATATATAGATTATTTAAATATTTAGTTATTACTTTCAAATAACTTATTTATTAAATTTCTCCCTTTGTTTAATTCCAGCTAGGCCACGCCGTTCGTCGAGCGTTGACGATTTGACGCTGAGCTGTGTGTCTGGACGAAAGATAACTCGCTTCTCCGGCTCTCGAGGCGCCTCCACGCGGAGCGAGGTGCAAGCGCAGAGAAGTTCCGAAAGGTGGAACTCGGCACCACCACCACCACGGCACAACCCAAGGGGTTCACCCAAACAAAGACCTACACAAACACGCACAAAATGAGCCACAATCGACTGAAGGTCCTTGTACTCGCCCTCGTCCTGATCCTGACATCGTGCAGAGCGGACGGACCGCAGCACAGTCCCGACCATGGCCTGGGCATGGGCATGGGCATGGCCGGTCACGGCCTGGACCCGAGTCCGGCGCCTGGCTACGGAGTGCCGGCCATTCCAAAGGATCCGAATCTGCGGTGCGAGGAGATCACCATACCCATGTGCCGGGGCATCGGCTACAACATGACATCCTTTCCCAACGAAATGAACCACGAGACCCAGGACGAGGCCGGCCTGGAGGTCCACCAGTTCTGGCCCCTGGTGGAGATCAAGTGCTCGCCCGATCTCAAGTTCTTCCTGTGCAGCATGTACACGCCCATTTGCCTGGAGGACTACCACAAGCCCCTGCCCGTCTGCCGGAGTGTGTGCGAGCGAGCGCGCTCCGGTTGTGCGCCCATCATGCAGCAGTACAGCTTCGAGTGGCCGGAGCGCATGGCCTGCGAGCACCTGCCGCTCCACGGTGATCCCGACAACCTGTGCATGGAGCAGCCTTCCTACACGGAGGCGGGCAGCGGCGGCAGCTCTGGCGGCTCGGGAGGCTCCGGCAGCGGCTCGGGCTCAGGCGGAAAGCGGAAGCAGGGAGGAAGTGGTTCCGGAGGAAGTGGGGCCAGCGGCAGCGGTGGCTCCACCAGCAGCGCCAAGTGCCGCGGACGCAATTCAAAAAACTGCCAAAACCCCCAAGGAGAAAAGGCAAGCGGAAAAGAGTGCAGCTGCTCGTGCCGCTCCCCACTCATCTTCCTGGGGAAGGAGCAGCTCCTGCAGCAGCAGGCGCAGTCGCCAATGATGCATCATCCCCACCACTGGTACATGAACCTCACTGTCCAAAGGATCGCCGGCGTTCCAAACTGCGGCATACCGTGCAAGGGTCCGTTCTTCAGCAACGAAGAAAAGGACTTCGCCGGCCTCTGGATCGCTCTGTGGTCGGGTCTGTGCTTCTGCAGCACGCTCATGACCCTAACCACATTCATCATCGACACCGAAAGGTTTAAGTACCCGGAGCGGCCCATCGTCTTCCTCTCCGCCTGCTACTTCATGGTGGCCGTCGGCTACTTGTCCCGGAACTTCCTGCAGAACGAGGAGATTGCCTGCGACGGCCTGCTCCTGAGGGAGAGCTCTACGGGTCCGCACTCCTGCACCCTGGTCTTCCTGCTCACCTACTTCTTCGGCATGGCCTCCTCCATTTGGTGGGTCATCCTCAGCTTCACCTGGTTCCTGGCAGCCGGCCTGAAGTGGGGCAACGAGGCCATCACCAAGCACTCCCAGTACTTCCATCTGGCTGCCTGGCTCATCCCCACGGTGCAATCCGTGGCCGTGCTCCTGCTGTCCGCCGTGGACGGCGACCCCATTCTGGGCATCTGCTATGTGGGCAATCTCAATCCCGATCACCTGAAGACCTTTGTGTTGGCCCCGCTCTTTGTGTACCTGGTGATTGGAACCACCTTCCTGATGGCCGGCTTCGTGTCGCTGTTCAGGATTCGATCGGTGATCAAGCAGCAGGGCGGCGTTGGAGCCGGCGTCAAGGCCGACAAGCTGGAGAAGCTCATGATCAGGATAGGCATCTTCTCGGTGCTGTACACCGTCCCGGCCACCATTGTCATCGGCTGCTACCTGTACGAGGCGGCCTACTTCGAGGACTGGATCAAAGCTCTGGCCTGTCCCTGTGCCCAGGTGAAGGGACCCGGCAAGAAGCCCCTCTACTCCGTGCTGATGCTCAAGTACTTCATGGCCCTGGCCGTGGGCATCACCTCGGGTGTGTGGATCTGGTCCGGCAAGACCCTGGAGAGCTGGCGGCGCTTCTGGAGGAGACTCTTTGGGGCGCCCGATCGCACAGGCGCCAACCAGGCGCTGATTAAGCAGCGTCCTCCAATCCCGCATCCCTATGCTGGGTCCGGGATGGGCATGCCCGTGGGCTCGGCGGCGGGCTCGCTGCTGGCCACACCATACACCCAGGCGGGCGGCGCCTCGGTGGCCTCCACCAGCCACCACCACCTGCACCACCATGTTCTCAAGCAGCCGGCGGCCAGCCACGTATGACATGGAGAGTCGGGGGGAGCATCGACCATGGGCGGCGGCACCCTCGGCGGCGGTGGCGGCGGCAGCACCATTGGGGGCGGCACCCTAGGCGGCGGCAGCGTGCTGGGTCACGGCACGGCGATGAGCAGCAGCACGGTCGGCATGGGTCCCTGCCCTCCCCCCGGCACCTTGATGCACGGAGCCAACGGCGGCAACGGTGGCAATCCGGGCAATGTCTACGGCAACGGCAACGGCAATGGCGGCGTGGGCGGCCAAAATACAGCACCCGGCTCCGTGATCGATTCGCGGGCCGTCTCCGTGGTGGTGACGCTGCCGGGCGGCCCGGGTGCCCAGCATCCGGGCCAGGCGCTCAGCGACTACGGTCCCATATAGTTAATGGTACGCCCGGACACCGCGCACTGGGTATCGACCAGCAGCTTCAGCCAGCTGTAGCCGCTGAAGGTGGTCGAATCGCACGCCCGGCCTCTGTCTCACTCGCACTCTTAGGCTCTCGCTCGCACACACTTTCTCTCTCTCCATCTCTATCCGTCAGTCTGCATTTTCCCAAAATCTCTCTGTCTTTCTCTAGTTAGCAAAGGTTTGAAGAAATGCCATATTAATTCGTGTAGCCGTAGTTTGTTTATTAAGTGGAAAGCGCAACAAGGATCCTGTTTCTATAGCCAATTTGTGGTATATTTTGGGGAATTTTTGGGGAAGAAGTATTAAATTATTAAATTTATAAAAGTTCTTAATAAAAATGAAAGTGTATTAGGATTGGTAGTAGAAACAGGGTTAAACCAAGGACCTTATAATAATAAGATGCATAACGCCTCTCTTGTAAGGATAAAGAGAGAAAAATCAAGCGTATATGTGCGTACAGATCTAGAATGCTGCTATCTTTCTCTCTGGCATTTTAACAAACTGTTAAGAGAGCTTGGAGCCTTCTCTAGACCTTTCAATTGGCGCTACTCAACCTGTTATTACAAGTCCTTTGGTCAAAAAGAAAGCACAGATGTGGTAAACAACCATTCTGCATACAAGATTCTAGTCCAAAAAACCTTTGTCTTCAAAAGCTGTTGAGCAGAGCTTAGGCGTAGCGAGTCGGGGATGCTCCTCCAATATATGATAACATCCAGTCGCGTTTGTTCCACCTGCCATTTGCTATTTTCCTATTAACGAAAATAATTTAAAAAACACACACATCCTTTTTTTTTTTTGTTATTTCCCCTCTACGAACACACTTTCCTCAACGAAATAGACTGAGAAACGCAAAACCAATTAAGTAACCGCCGCGTAGAGAACTCGGGGGTAAAGTTAGGAGCGGAATCTGCCCACACTGCCAAGTCAGAGCCACGAGCCATATTTCGAAATTACAACTAACTTTTAATCAAACTAACTACACTATTAACCTTAACCTAAAGATAAACATTAAACGTAACGAACGCAAGCAAACAACAAAAAAAGAAAAAGAAAACAATAAATACAAAAAAAAAAAGAGGGAAACACCTTAAATGCCCGTAGAAAGTTAGTTGCGATTTTAGGGTTGTCGCATTATCAAAGAGCAGGCGGCCAGTGTTGCCAGAAACCATTTGTAAATTATTTAACCTAACCTAAGGCATTATCGAACACTAGTTTTTGTAAATATTTTCCAATCGCGCCTAGTTTGTAGACGACTTTTTTGTTGAGAGATGAGGAAAACCGTGGAATTAATATAGTAACTTGCATTTCAGCATCAAAAGCAACTCTGCATTTAAGCTCAAACATTGAATTTAATTTTTACGAAAACCCAAAAAGCAAAATACTACCAAAACCCGTATTCCCCCTCTCCAAATCTAATATACGAATAAATAAAATTGCCAACTTTTGCAGCCAACGCAGGGCATTTTTTGCATTTATAAAAGCAGCAAAAGAAAAATTGTATAAAGTTAAAACATTTATATAAGAGTATTAAATTAAATGTAATCCTAGTTGTAAACGAAACAAAACAAAAACGGCAAACAAAGGAAACGAAATATCTATCAAGCATTAAAACTATTGTCTTTAAATTTAATATTTATATTACGTGGTAAAAGCAACAATTTAACTGTTGGCATTTCAAACCATTTCAATACGAAACAAAACAAGAGGACGAGCGAGGATGTTCGGAAGTATATATTATAAAGTATATGATATAGCTACAACTATGTGTGTAATGTTTTAAGCACCTATAACTACTTCTATAAACAGAATAAACAAAAATACGAAAAGCTGTAATAAAAACATTATAAAAATATTTATTTCTTATTTAATTTCTTATGGTTTCAACCTTTTGTTTTTATGCATGACAAGTAAGTACTTTTCGTTTGTTAATTTCTTGATTTTCCGTTGATTTGTAGCCCTTACAAGAGAGTCCCTCAAACACTTATACGTATCATTAAATCGAAGCTCTCCAAGCTAAGCAAGCAAAGCAGAAAGTAATACCAAAAAAAGAGTAACATTTATTAGCAAATTTTTCTACACGACGTACAATGTTTAATATACATATTATACATGCGAACCAAAATCCAATATAATACAACCACTTACGCGTACTATTTGATGTTGTTAATAAGCTTAAACAAATATGCTAGCTAGTAGCCTTTAGTTTAGTTCCCTAAGCAGGTGTACGGGTCCCCGAAGGACCTCTGCACCTCTCCTTTAGTTCGTGGCGTACATAGCAAACGCTTTTATCTATACTTACAAAAATATTAAAGGCTAACGAGTGTAACGAATATACGTAAATGGAAAAACCAAATGAAACGGTAATTGTAAAAATAATTAATGCAAATATAGTTCAGTTTAAGCGACTCGAAATATTTTCCGTTGATTTTTGTGATTGAGAATTCATTTACTAAATTGATGAACAGAAATTGATTGCAATTTGCGAATGTATACGATTTTTAATTTTAAAAAGAAAATATTTCATAGCGGAGTGGATTTTAGATTGATAGGTCAGGATAGAGGATAGAGGATAGACGATTGAGCAGGATGGAAGGCTGGACGGTGATTGATGGATTAGTGGAAGTTACACGGAAACCAGAAACTTGACGTCAAGCGTAGTTGTGAATTGTATTTTGTGAAATGTAATTTAATAACAAAATAAACAAAGCCCAAAGCAAATATATATACAATGCATATTTAAATGAATCGAACGTGCGCACAGAGGAACTGGCAACAGAATTCTTTAACGAAAATTCATGCCGACATTATTTTATTTACAAGGAAAATGCATTTTAAAGATAGAAATCAAAACAAAGCGAGGTAACGTTGTTGATTGTGAATCCACTTTTATGCACACATAAAAACATATAGCAGCAACATACAAGTCGAGAATCAAATGCGTTAACAACAACAACAACAGAATATACGAAAAGCAGCCGCAAAAACAATAATATTAAATACATTTGTAATTGAACAAAAAAAACCATTTAAAATAAAATTTAACAACATATAAAGTGGTTTTTTCTTTTGTGGGTGTGGGGAGATTAGGTTAAGCGGTTATCTGGCTCTTAAAGCATAAAAAAAGGCCTATTTTCGTGAATTTTTTTTAAATATCCTACGACAATTTTGCAAAATTTATTTATTATACATTGATGTATAAGGTTTGAACTAAATTGTGTAAAAATTTAAACAAGAAATATTGACAAATGAGCCGTTGAGGGAGGGTTGAACTTAACCCCAAAAAAATTATGTCCTTGTGGTAGGCAGGATATCTCCTTTAATTTTTATTTGAAATCATAAAACCAACGTTTTTCTGTTAGCTTAATGTGTCTGGCTTGTCTTTGAACGAAGGATTTTTTTTTTTTAATTAAAAATTGAATTTTTTGTAGCGATTTTCATAAAAAGTGTAATTTTTTACGTACATTTTGGCCATATTTTGGGTTATAAAATCA
>JAEIIJ010017434.1:0-22045 GCA_018904815.1 Drosophila ogumai | reverse complement strand
AAAATTGGAAACTTAGCAGAAGTGCTTTCGGATGCAACAGCTGACTTTGCAGCTCTGTTGCTAACATATGCTGTTAAATATTAACATTTTGAGTATGAGGCATAACAGTTCGATGTTTTGTTAATACAATCCCACTAATTTTTTTAAAATTAAAACACTTTTAAAAAATGATTAAATGCCACATAAAGTGGTCAAAAACCCCATAGTGCAGTGGTCCGGGCCCGAGTCCGAGTCCCCTGGCGTGTCGAAGTCCTGGCTGTGAGGACAAAATTATGCCAAGTATTTGCTTATTAGTTTTTTTTTCGCCTCCACACCCAAATAAATTGACATTTGCTATTAGAAAAAGGTTTGGCCTGAAAGTGCAAAAATGCGAAAAACTTTGGCAATGTCTTTGGCTAAGGGGATATGTCTTCGATATATATATATATATCTATTGGGTCTGGGCAGTCATTGAGCGCTTCAGCATTTACAGATCGAGTGCGGAGGACATTTGACGTTTGTATTGAGTTGTGCGATGGCTTCTGGGAGGGCCACTCACAGCTTATGGCAAATGGGTGTTGGCTTGCCGGAAAAAAGGGAGAACTTTTTTGTTTGAAAACAGTTTATCGGGTAAAGCATCGGACGTGGGATATTTCATAAAGTTTGGCACTTCATAAAATTTGTCAGTTTGTGGGGGTTTTGAAGTTTTTCAATAAAATACTAAATATTCAGAAAACTAAGAAAAGAAAACTGTAATAATAGCATGCGAAATATTATAAACCCTGACTAAAATCTCTGCCTAAGTCTCTACAAAAATCCATTTATCGACTCATATTTTCCCATAAGCGTTGCCTCGGAATATCGCACCTTATCGCCGATAGGTTCCTTAATTGTACCGGGAAAATGTTAACTCCCTGCCAACTCAGAGCTTTCCCTAGCTTAAATGCACCTACTTTGGTGGCAATTCAATTGGAACCTAGGCAATAGCAGCAGCAGCATCTTGATAAACACCGAGTTCGAGGAAAAGCCAGGACCGACGAAATGGGCGCCCTGCCAGAGTCAGATCCTAAAAATGCCGCCCAATAAGCGGCTCAACGTGAAATAATCTTACGGCAGTAAGTACTTCCAAAGCACTCACCCATCGCCACCCCGGAAAAGCTGCTACTGCTCGGGAAACTGCTGCACAGAAAAAAAAAGGGAATACAGCAAGGTGATTTGATTCCAGGCCTTGTTTTCCCTTTGACCGAGACTTTACGACCTATGCTCCAGGTTTATTTGCTTTTACAGGCTCCAAGTTCTCTCAGTGTCCCTCTGCTGCTGGCTGTCGTTATTCCCAGGACGCAAATTATGCATTAAGCTGTAGAAAAATGCCGCATAATGTTATCAGGGAAGACGACAACGCGGCTGAGTGTGGATTGTTGGCAGAGGCAAGGTGAGTCCCATTCCTATCGCCATGCCCCTGTCAGTTGGCCGCAATCAAAATGTGTAAATTAGCACTGGCAGGCAACAAATCCTCATCGCCGCCATGATGTCCAGGCAATATCCTGACGTTACAAGGATCTTGATCACGGCAGACGGCAGGCGGCAATTGCAATTTCCACTTTAATCTCCGCTGCACGGCCGCAGCTTATAATTTCGTTTATAATTACGCACAAGCCAAGTCTGCAGTTCCAGTTGCTGTTGCAATTGCATTCCGGGGCCAGACCGACAGGACTGCAGGCCAAAAAGGACGACATAGCTGCAGGACTACAGGACTTTAGCCCGGCAATGTTGTCAACGCTGCACGAAAAACCTGGCGGCAACACTTTCCCTAATTAGCACAAAACTCGGCGGAAGTGAACCGAGCCGAGGGGACCGTCGACCCGAGCTGATCTGAATTGAAGTGAACAGCTGAACTCAGCCCGCTGAGCTGCTGAATTTTCACGGCAATGTGGCAGCCGGCATTTGGAATTTCGAATTTGGCCAGCGGCGAGTCGAAGCCGAAGGCAAACGTTTGCAGTTTAGGCCAATCAATTATGCACGGCCTGGGACCACAAATGGCATAAGACATGGCCCGAACTGTGCAGCCAAGGGAAAAGGGATTTTCCATATTTTCAAAGTAATTTAATTTTATGGAATTATTACACAGAGTATTATAGTTACTCTTGGCTTATTGCTAGCAATGAAAAGTTAACAAGGACCTTGCAGCTAACCGAATTATCACGACTATTAGGAGAATTGCTGGATGGCGTTCAGTAATTAAATTCATATCAATTTATTTTGCTTTTATACTTTTTAAATAATTAATTGATTAGGTTTTTTATGTGGCAAATGTATTTTATTGTCAAATTTTAATTGGCAAAATTATATCGAACAACAGAGCAGACTTATTTAGAATGATTTACAATAAATTTTCGATTCAGAAATTAAGAGAAATTAAGTTTAAACATTTACCCAAGACTTACCCCTCTAGAACTGCTCACTCGAAACATACCAGTCTCTAAGTTCAATTTATTTTATTTTCTCAAACTCGAAAACTCCAAAATAAAAATATAAATATGACATCGAAAGTATCGCGTGACACGCTCTACAAGGCTGTAATGCACATCTTAGAGGATACTCAGGATAATGACCGCGACTGCCTTGAAGTCGTAGAATTGCAGATTGGACTGAATAACTACGATCTCATCAAAGACAAGCGATTTCACGGAAGTGTTCTTTTGAACCACATCGCAGTGCCTCAACTGAAGGTTTGTATTTTCGGGGATCAGCAGCATTGCGATGAGGCCATGACCTTAGGTATTCCATGTCTCGATGTGGAGGACCTTAAGATGATCCACAAGAACCCGAAGTTGGTAAAGAAAATAGCCAGAAATTACGATGCCTTTTTGGCCTCCGAGTCTCTGATCAAGCAGATTCCCATCTTTTTGGGCTCAGGACTGACCAACGCAGGAAAATATCTCACTCCGCTGTCCCACAAGGAGTCAATGGGGGACAAGATCAGGATACTGGCCACCAAAAAGGCTCAAGTGAAGAATATTGAGTGTCTCTCCGTTAATGTTGGGCACTTTGGCATGCTAGTAGAAGATCTAATTCAAAATCTAAACATTTCAATCAACTTTCTGGTCTCTCTGCTGAAGGAGAACTGGCAGAACGTGCGCTCACTTTATGTAAAATCATCTATGGGTCTGCCCCAGAGAATCTATTAAAGAATTTTGCAATTAACAAAATTTTAAATATGTTGGGTGTTAAAAATCAAGAAATTCCAAAGTGAAATAAAATTATTGTAAATTTAAAATTTTACTCACTCTTAATTCCCATTCATTCTCTTCTCATCCACTGCAAGTATTCAAGAAAATCCCCAGTAAGCTGTGACATAATTTCTCTTGCCCTACGCCCCCCCCAATATTCCCTTGATGCCCCTCTTAGTTTGGCTTACGGGGCGTATGAGCAATCCCCTTGTTAGCTCAACGATACATTATAAATTTCTCAAGTTTTTTTCGGATGGATCCGATGGAAGGGAAGCGGAATTGGCCTAAGCCAAGCCAGAGAAGATAAGACAAGTTCACGGCACATGCTGAGCAGGCTAATCAGGATGGCATTTTTATTGGGGATCCCAGCAAAGGGGCAACAAATGTGCTGCGCTTGACTTATCCTCAATAATTATGGCTGTTTGGTTGCTGCGTCGATAAGAATGTTGAAATAATTACGGCCCAAGCGAAAACTTTGGGCCGGATGAGTAAACTGCCGCCAGAAAGGCGCCTCTGAAGAATCGAGAGTATCTATGGGGGTTAGAGATTTTCCATTACATAAGTGCAGAGAAGATAATAAAAAAATATTAATTTAAAATAAAATATATATTGTCTTTTAAATGTTTAGCAAAGGGTCACCACAGCTACTAAAGGTATTTCTTGGATCCTATTTATTATTACTCTCTAGTCATACTTGCTTTTTCAAAAGAATTTAAATCCGTTAAATAGTTTTTTTTTCCTTCCTTATATTTAAAAATATTTTTTCTTTCCGTGAAATGAAAGATACGAGTGGAAAAACGCCTCAGCTTCAGTCAAAGCTGCTAATGTCTTATTCAAATTGAATATGAGCGGCTGCGACAGAGCTGGAACCCATTGAAAACATATCGGGAAACTCAATTACGAATTCATTTCGCTTGTCAACTCTGACAGCCAGACAGAGAAAGTCGAAGTAGAAGAAACGGAGACACAGGATGAGGCACAGATATGAGAATGGCAAACTCTCTGTTGCTAATTTCAGCTTGTAAACATATTTTAACAAAGATGTCAACAACGTGTGATACTCGTACGCACACAGACACACAACCAGTTCAGATGAAGGCCCAACAATTCCATCTGGCCAAGTGATATATGTCTTTCATATAGGAATACCATAAACAATGTCATTTGACATGCAAATTTATTTATGAAAATAACAGACGAACGGAGCAAAATACAGAAACAAAAAAGGCAAAACAAAGACCAGAAATCACAGGACCACGCACACACACACAACCACCAGTTTGTTGGGAAATGAGCTGCTGAGCTAAGGAAAAACCAGTGCAGAGACAAAGGGAAAATTCAGCGAGCGACAAAAGGCAAAAGGCGAAAGGCGAACGGCACAAGCTGAGAAAAAACCAAAATGGAAGCGGCAAGAAAAAGAAATTCAAGCGTAAAGCGAAAGTAACTTAAGCAGCGGCAAACTGAGCAAATAAAATGGGGTATCTATAAGACGGGAAGGTCGTTCGTTCGGTGGGCGGAGAGATGCGTGGAAAGGCGGATGACGTTGAACCCGGACAACAGAGTGAAAGTTACGGCACTCGCACACACACATTCTGAAAAATTCAACAGAATGTGGTGGCATGCCAGATAATTTTTGTGTATCGCCTGCCATCGCTTTATCTCACCCTCTGTTGCCATTTGTAATATTGCCGATGTTTAAGGTATAACAAAATTAGTCATAATATTATCAGAAAATAATAAATTAAATATTAAATCTACTTTGAATAGATCTACAAATTAATTATTCAAATTAATAATTCTATAAAATAAACTAAATTAATTTTTGGGGAAAAACTGAATTAAAATTTATAAATAATAATTCTTTAATATATTACACGTTCGATTTTAGGTCATCTAAAAATAGCTTTATCTTCTAGAATAGAATCATTTAATCGACAAAGAAACCCTTTGGGGATTGCCATGTTCCCCTCCGTTGATTTGTGTGCACAAGAAAATATAAACATAAAACTGTTGTTCCTCTAAGAGCATCTCATCTTCGTCTATTTCCCCAACAGATTTTCCGCCCCCTCTACCACTTTTGCTCTTTGTTTTTGTGTTGGCCGATGACAAACAGGGATGAGAGTGGGTCTTTAGGGGTCTATGGGTCAGGGTCTCCAGCTCTCCAGTTGACCCAACTCCGATATCTTTATGCTGGATGCAGACAGCCCGGCAAAACAATATGTGTACGCCCAATATTTTGATAAGTGTAAGCAAAAATAAACAAGCCGTGAAGAGCACAGGACCTTTAGGAGAACAAAAAAAGTCCAGCGTCCGAGACCCAGAAAGAAAAACCAGAAGTTGTGCAATCGTGAGGCGAAAACAAATGGAAAGTCGAGCTGAAGTAAATAGGGAAAACTGATTTCCTTCCGCCCCTTTTTCGAGCTCACTTTGGGGATGCTAGGGACACATTGACCATTGTTGGGGAAAGTTTGCATCCAGCAAATAGTTTTTTTGTTTATGTGTGCGAGTGAAAGTCCCTAGGTGCAGAATATGGCTTTTTGAGTGAACTACTTTACTTCGAGCTAACTAACTTTATGGGGACAGTGAGGCTGAACTTAAAAATATGTAGTATAATTTCTTTCCATGGCTTCACTATATTTTCTGGAATTATTTTCCTCTTCCTTCCTTTCACAGAGCTCCACAATTAATATTCCATGTCCGAATTATGTGGCCTGCTTAAGAGGCTGCAATTCAAGTCCCATTCTTACCCGAATTACGCGTATCCTTCGTTCGCTTCATGGTTGACAAACAAAATCTAATTAAACGCTTGCTCTATTTGTTATTGTCCTCTACGCGTAATATTATTATGCCAAACGGCACTGCTCTTGCTAAGGCCAATAGCCACAGTAAATTTATTTAAGACTCCAGCGACATGACCCCAATATTTGCCCAGTGCCAATAGCAGTAACAGGGGGTTAAGTTTGTGCCCCAAATTATGACTGCTTCGCATGTATGCAGCCCAATTAAATACATCACGTGATTCTGATATTAAACCGAGCAGCCTTAAATGCAAATTCGGATGAACTCATAAACCATTTCGATTCAATTAAGTAGCACACAATCACACTTCATTAGTAGGTATGCTAAAATTTAAAAATTAAATTCAAGAATATTCTTAAAATTAAAACAAGATAAACCATTTACAGATGTCAGAAAGGGGTGAATTCCTGCTACCCTATTTAACAACCAGACATTTGCCACCCCTCTCATGGCCTGATATTTGCATAGAAATAACACAGAATGTAAAAAACCAACGACAATGTGATGCCTCGAATGATGATTGCAACTCCCCTGCTCTTCAGCTTAAAATTTCCCTCAAACACGTTTCCCTACAGCACAGCTCCCTCCTTAAAGACAAACCCCAAGCCAAAGGATTTTGTGGCTCAAGAGCCTTAGACCAGAGACTTGTTGATAGGGGTTGACCAAGGCGACCGGCTCCTCTCGCCCTTCCCCACCAGACAACCCAAATCGATTCCGATTTAAATGTATATTTTCAAGAGATAAGCCAGCAATGTTCCCTTGTACAGAGACCATATTATATATAATGCACTTAAATGTGCGAAAATGTATATACATATGTATATTTGCGAATCTGATCGATGAGCGTCAATAAGGGGAATGTGTACAAGCGATTTCACTTCTGTTGAATTGAGCAATGAGCCAATTGCGTAGCCAAAAACTCATAAAAATAGTTTTGCGAATGGAAAAACTAGATGTTCACGTATGAGAGGAACACAGAAAACATGGCAAGAAAAATAGTAATACCCTAAGTTTATAAATGACGTTTCCTTTATTCTACAAAATTCCTAAATAGTTTATAGAACTTTCTGAAGAATGTCATTCTTAAGTTCATAATTATCTCAAAGAATGAAATAGAGAATAATTATATTTAAAATTATTATTTAACAACATTATTTATACACAAGGCTTGAGCTTTGTAAAACCAATAAAAGCTGCAGCATAAACCATTATATTCCTTAATGGTAGCCAATTATAGTAGCTCTATTAAATCGAAATAAATCAACGCTTTAAGTACTAAACTCCCCCCGCTTTAATGCATTTCCTTTTCAAATCTCTACATTATATTTTATTATTTCTAAATGGACTTTCCCAGTGTAGCTGGTCTACAAATTGCGTGGCATAAATTGCGGTGCCATTGTTTGAAGTGGCTGCAGAGTCAAACTCCGGCGGAGAGCGGACCCGTGGCCACCACTGTGATGGTGAAATTCATGAGCCGCAAATTGTAGTTCCGTATAGCCGGTCCTGCCCCCCAGTAAATGGACATAGCCGCCCATACATTGGCTCTTTGAATATTTAGCATTATGTCGCATGAACTCATAAATGTTTCACCGTCCGTCCGTCTGCCCCATCTCCGGTGTCCGGACCATCATCATTGTCGCTGGCTGGAATATATAGCCATGACTGCTGCCGGTGACAATGATGGAATGCTGTTTGATGTTTGATTGGTTTGCCATTCCGATGGCGACATTGATATGAGTTTCTTTCGGTGAACAGCCATGGTGTAGGGGGCGGAATATAAATGACAAATATAAATAGAACCCGAACTGTGCTTGTATTTCTAAGTTGGCCTCATAAGTAGTTAATGATTGAATGACATATTCCGGGAATTATGGCTACGGAAATAGAGCCAACGGTTGTTTATAGAATATATTTCCGTAAATGTTGGTTAATTATTTAATTAATATTTAATATTCTCTTTTTTATACAAGTAATAATTTAGCTATAATTACCATACAGCATTTAATATATTATCTCTTAATCCATGTAAAGCCGTATTTCGTTGTTTGCTAACTTTAAATAAATGTTAATTACCTTGCTGGAGATAAAATATAGGGTCTGACAATAGTTTTCAGCAAGTGTTGATTTTTTTTCAGCAGCTTAAAGTGCCTTTCGGCTGAACATTCATAATGATTAGGAGTTTATGAACTGCTGGCGGAGACCCACACAGCCTCCACGGCGGATCCTCGAACTATTTCACGCTAAATCCAAAGTTAAACCGAAATGCACATAAATCACTGGCCAAAACTTTTGTTTCCAGTTATCACTAGACGCCCAGACACTAGCTGGGGTGAGGGTGGGTGTGTGCATGTGCATGTGTGTCTGTGTGTTTGTGACAAAACAGTTAGTTAGTTGATGTTGCCTTCTAAGCATTTTCGGCTAGCAGAACACAAACAAAACAAGCGTAAATCAACAGCAGCCGCAGCAGCTCATCATAAAACTCATTTGGTTCAGTGGAAACCCTTCACCCAGGACCGAACCACGGAAAAGGCCAGGGAGATAGTGAAAAAAGAAGGGAAAACACTCATTTCATTGTCCTTTTTGTGGTCCCTTTTTTTCTGACCACAAAAATGCTTTTCACACACATACACAGAAAATTATATACAAATAAGTAGAACAATGTTGCAACTGGAACTAAAATAAAGGCATTTTAAATAGTTAGCTTTAAGTTCTTTAGAATAGTTTTTTAATCAAATGTATTTGAATTCTAGGATGCAATTAAAAAGTTTTTTTTACTCTCTTAGCCATAAAAAATACCCTATTTTCTTTCTGTGTCTGTCAAAACGAATGGTACCCAAATTAAGTACAACAAATGAGTTCGTTGGGGCGTCGGGACAGGGCAGGGCAGGCAGGTCAATCCCAGTGCCAGGGCAAACAAGGCTGGCAAAATAAATTTCAGTAATTGATGTTGCTAATTTGTCATTTGCCAGGGCCATATCTCAGACACATTTACAGGTGGCCCTGAGCCCGACGTCACTCAGTGCGGAATCAGGGCCTATATCTGGCCAGGACCCCGGGGCTTCCTTACGCGCGATGAAGTTCTGATTTAAAAGCCGAGGCACGCGTCGCCCACCATCGAAGGAAAAAATATAATATATATATAAAAAGACAGCAAAAACAAATGGGGAGAGAGTGATGAAATTTAATCGCTTGCGCCAAATTAAACATCAAGAAAAAATATGACAAAATAAAATATTGAAAAAGGCAAGTTAATGTGTGCTGGCCAGCAAGTCGAAGTGGGAAATGCTCTTGGAAGCAATTAAATCAAATTGTGTGGGAGAAATATGCGGGAAATTAATGGAAATTGTGGAAAATTAAATTGAATTGGCTCGGATTTAAGATCAGAATTAGAGAGGGAGAAAGGAAAATAGTAATTAATACAGTTAAATTGGCATCATGTAAAATTGTAAATTTAAATATTTAATAGGTTAATATTTAAAATAGTAAATCTAATAAAATATAGTTACATTTATACCATCTATACAAGAAAAATTCACTTAAATTCATAAAAAATTATACTCATCTACCAATTCAATTTCATTCAAAAAAAACTAAAAGTCTCTTAAAAAACTCCTAAAGTTTAACATTTTCATTTCGAACTTCCAAATAGATCATTACTCAGTCATCATGGGCTTGCAACTAAGACAAAGTTAATAATTGCTCTGCATGGAAAATTCTTAAGTAAATTTTCCTCACAACTTTTTTGCTGCTTGGCATTTTTGCTTCTTTTTTCTCTTTGGCTCTTTCGCATAGCGTCTCGGCCGGAAAAGCCCAGGGAAGCGGAAATGCGGCGGCACAATTAAGAGCCACGCCCCTCGGTGGGTTGGGCTTTTTTGGGGAAAGAGTTGCCTTAGCTGGGCTGTCGCTGAGTGTAATTAATTCGCTCTTCTCAAACATTTTACGCACTGTTTGCTTGTCTTTTGTCTTTGGTGTAAGCACTCGAAAAGATCCTCGCTGACAACTTGAAGGCAAAAGTTGGCCCCGAAAAAAATGGGATTGGTTTTGGTTTTGGTCTTGGGATTGAAATTGGAAAAACAAAGCTGCAGAAAGCCCAACTCAATCAGTGAAAACTTAATGCCAAGACTTTCCCACAAAGTTATCTTTTTCGCCGGGAGAGTGCCGCCCCCAAACAAAGCATAAATAAACTAATTTAAGTTTTCCTCTCTTGGCCGCCAAAAGTGATGTCCGTTGCTTATTTTTTAAAGCGCACTTCTGGGCCCAGACCTCTTCGAGCTCCGACTTGGCCAATTTGGAACGCAAAAGAGATTTCCCCTATTCAAGGGTGTTAGTTGTCGGCCAGCCTTGTCATCAGCAAAATGGCCAAACCGGATGCCAAACATAAATTTTGAAAATAAAAAAAAACCTTAAGTGGCACTGACAAAAAAGAAGATATTCTTTTAATTAGCTCGCTTAGAAAACTTGCTATAAAACTGTTATAATATTTTCGTGATAAGAAACTTTAAACAAATAAAAACCCAGCTTTTTATTATTTTAAATTCAAGTCATTTAAATGCCATTTCACATGACAATTTTGCCAGTGGTTATCCATTTTTAATGCCAGTCTTCTCACATTTTGGCAACTTCTTTTTGTTTCGGGCTCTGATTCGGGGCCAACTTCAGCGCATTAACGTTGGCCAAGTCAAGACCCGGTTCAAAGTTCAACATTCCATCCGAGCTGAGGATTCTCGACTTTCCTGTCCGAGGCACAAATTTGCATATTTGCGGTTGCGGTGTCCGACGCATGTGGACTTTTTTTCGGCTCTTTCTTTCCTTACCCCTCGTCCTGTGCCTGCTCCTTGTCCTTTTCCACGTCCTTATTCCGCCTTTTTTCCTGCCTCTCATGTTTCGTTCTGGTTGCGTGTGTTAGTGTGAAATTTAGCGCCAGTTTTTGTCGCATTTTTGGCCTGGCAACATTTTTCGGCCCTAATAGACTCTGCATAGAAAATGAGACCGGTAATTTGATGGCACCACATTGTAGCCAAATATAGGCAACCTGCGGTGTGTGTGCACGAGAGTGTGTGTGTGTGTGTGTGTGTGCGTGTGTGGCCGGCATTCGTGCGGTGAAATCCGTAGATAACATTTCAAGGATGTTTGTAGAGTCCTCATAGTTCATGGCACATTTTGTGGCAGGCCCCAAAACAAATAAGATGGACAACTTAACCTACCCACATCTTTTTTGGGCCTTTAAAAGGTGGAAATGAAGATGTATCCAAAGGGCTTTGGGGGAAGTCTGAAAGGAGATTCTTAAGGGATATTTTTTAAATTAAATTATTAATAAGGTGAGCTATTAATAAGCAAAATTAAATCTTATTTGTGGATGAATTTCTTTGATTTTAAGAGTCTTACAATTTTATAAATTATCTTTTTATTAGAAAACAAGTTGTTTTTATATTAAACTTAAGCTGTTTAAGAACACCTAAAGTTTTAGTGGGTAAAAACTCTTCAAGATATTCTCAAAACTTAAGCTAGACTTAGTCAATTATGTTGCTACTTTAACAATTTTGATTAAATTATTTTATATACTAGCAATACATATATATATTGTGCTTATTTAGAAACCAGTGACAGTAACTACTTTCCTGTGCACTAAACTCTCACCTTCTCTTTCTTTTATCACCTTTCATAAAATATGTTCATCATACTCATACAGAGTTTGTTTTGTGTTTGCCTGAATTGTATTTACATTTAAGTGGCTTAAACAGCCGAGAGTAGCTTTTGGCGGCGCACAAGGACAGGTAAACTTCCACCCCTCGGTCACCCCCCGTGCACCCCTCGTTCAAGCCACGCACTTACACAAAGTTCGCGCTCAATCAACCCTGTCTTGAGCCCACTTAACACGCCGGCACCCTTGCACTCGCTTCTCGGAACGCGCTTTGATTTATATGCCACTCCCCCCGAAATTGCCAGGACCGGCCTTGCTTTCGACAATTGGCTTTGCGGCTACTTTAGACCTACACTTGGGCACTGAAAGAAAAATATGTGTATGTTAAGGGATGTATTTTAAAATTGAGCTCTATTTTAAAGGTATTTCTAGGGGAAGTATGTTAGTTTTATTAACGAGAATAACTAGAAAGTATATACGTAATCTCAATAAATACTTTCTAAAATATATAATATTTTTTTCTCGTGTCTAAAATCTCTCTGGCCATGTGCACGTGTCAACATTTTGGCAAAATGTCCAGCACTGCGTATACGCAATATGCCGTGGAGTTGCTTGTATGTATTTAAGCCTAAATTATTAACCGAACGGCAGCAGGAGCAAACAATATTGCTTTGCCATAAACGAGCACTTGAAACTAACACACAGTCACCCGAATTACAAACACAAACACAGGCGCATACCATACACTCGCACTCACACACACAGAGAGAGCCAAAATGGGTCGCAGCGGCAATTTCATGAGTCATTTAACCGAGTTGTGCGAGTCGAGGAACTGAAAAGAAATGCGAGGACGAAAGGAAGGATCGATGAATGTTTTTTGGGTTGCCGTTGTCGTTGTCGTACGGCACATGATTATGTTTATGAAACCGGGGGCAGTGTTAGTGTGTGTGCTGCCGCTGCTGGGTGTTTGGTGTGTGTTATTGGACATTCATGCCGTTGAAGTGCGCACAAAAACATAAACACAAAATCGAAAAAAATAAAAACTTGCAACGGATGCGAGTGGCCAGTCGTCTGGTTTATTCCTTATGGAAGCGGATACACAGTCAGAAAATTTGTAGAAAATTACAAAGAAAATGTGAATTGATACGGTGTTTTGAGTGACAATTTATAAACATAAATAATTTAAGCATATAAATTTAAATATTAAGACAACAACGGTATCCTAAAAAGAATTATAGAAATATATCAAAAATGTGTTAAATTTCCTGAAATAAATCTTAATTATTAATATATTTTTAAACAAATTTTTCATCCGTATTTTTAGGAAACAAATTTTATATTAAATTCTGGCATTTTCTTGTAAAAAATAAAAAAGAAAAGCTTAAAACTAAAACTTAAAAAGTTTTATAAAAACAATAAAAAAAAAAATTGAATATTAACGAAAAATCAAGTTTTCATTCAGTGTCTTGTGTGTGTGGCTCGGGTCTGCTCATAAATACAAACAAGAGGCCAAAGAAAAAAAGGGGCGAGGGGCGTGCCAAGCGGAAACACGCAACATTCACATCCACATTTGCCTTTAATCCGAACCTCATTTCGACATGGCTGCTGAAAATGGGAAACAAGATGCACGGGTATTCCGGGACTGACCCAAAAGTGCGGAAATTAAAACATATGTATTTATAGCCGCACACACAGTTTGGCTTGTAGTCTCATATCTGTATCTGGAAATCTAAATCTAGTTGCAGTGGAAGAGCAACAAAAAGGAGTTAAAACTGGCCCCTATTTCAAGAAAAACCTCAACAAAATAGGAAAATGGAAAATAAAGTACAAAAAAATATATACGCAACCCAGTGGAGCATGAAAATCTGCACTTAAGAACAGGATTATCCAGAAATCGGATGTCTTTAATACGGTGTGGTATTATAATAGGATTTTGAAAAGGTTCCCATTTTTAATGCCATTTCTTTGGATTTATATTTCTTTTAATGTTAAATTATTTATATTTATTTCCAATTTAATTCTAAAGTTATTATAAAACTCATGAAAGCACTAGAACAATGCAATTTCAAAGTTCATTAATGTTGGCAGGCAACATTTGGGTTCTCAGCTGCACTTAAACTTTCCGCATCCATATGATCAAGTTGGTCCTACTTCCGGCCACTTTCCCAGCGGGTTGCAAAAAGTTTTCTCCTTCGAAAAAACTAAAAAAAAAAAACTAGGAAAAGAAATATTGAAACGATTGCAGTTGAACAAGGCAACACCGGGGAACCAGGCGGAGGCCCAAGTGCTGGTCAAGCTGAGACCGCTTCGGTCTGCTCTGCAGTTCTTGTTGCTGACGGCAATAATACGCTTTGCCACGCCTCCAAAGCCGAAGGCGGGCTTAGAAGGAGCAGCAGCAGCAGCAGCTGCTGTCCGGTCAGAGTTAAGTGCTTGTAAAATTACAGTTTGGGGATTTTGAACAAAAAATTAATTTAGGCTGTGGCAAAAGATATTAAAAAATCCTAAGAAGGAATTACTAACAGCGGATGTATTAAAATTTAATTTCTAAAGCTACTAAAGCAGTGAAATTATAAATATTAAAAACAACGAAAACTTGTAAACAATAATAAATACGAATTAAGAAGCACACTTTGCTTTAAGTATTCCACAAATTTATTGCTAATTCCCCTTCAGTTTTTTAAATCGATTTTCCTTTTAACTTGACGCAAGTTTCAATGCACTTTTCCCCATGGCTAATTTGGTTTTCCTTCATTTACTTGCAAGTCACTTAAACCACTCGGCGGCTAATCCGAAAAACAGCTTAGCGCATTAAGTATACGACGTGTTGGGGCCACTGACCGCCTCAAAGAGCGCATTTAGCTCTTTGTGTGTGTGTAGTGGTGCAGTTCCTGCTCTATAATTTCATTTTAATAGGAGAAGGAATTTCTCTGGACTCTGGCCACTCATTTTCCCTTCACCTCCCCCTTTATTTTCTGTGCTGGCTGCAACTGCTGGCAAAACTTTTAATTTAATTATAGTTCCATTTGTGGGCACTGCACACATGCCGGGTGGGGTTGGGCTTCAAGGGGTGGAGCAGCAGCCGTGGAGAGATAGAACAGACACGCATAAGACTTTGCGGATTATGGGGCGTAATAAATGTCTGTACACACGTAAGCAAGTGAGCAGGCCTTTGTGTTTGCACACACACACCCACACGGGGGGGCACTTAAACCAATAAGAGTTGAACGTTGCAGTTTTCATAGTGCAATAAGATCCGGCTATATGTATATGGAACAGCTGCGGTTAAAAAAATACCTCCGAAAAGGGCTCCAGTAAAATATGTGGACATTTTTTTAACTCTAGTTTTTAAAAGGATTTTATAGAGTAATGTAATAGGTACTTAGAAATAGTTCTTTATTTAATGATCAATAATGAAGAAGAATCATTCGTTTTTTATGTAAACTAACGTTAGCTTTTGTTGAAAAGTAATCTCAGAATTGAAGTATTAATTTCTTTTCTTGCCATAATCTGGTAATAAACATTTATTATAATTTTTTCAAAATATAAAATTTAGCATATTTAGGCATTTAAATTTAGAATATTTAGGCATTTAAATTATGCAGCTTTATACTTAAGTATTTATAATAAAATAATATTCATTCCCACCCATTGATTAATTTTTTAATAATTATTAAAAAAAAAGCCCAAAAGCAGCCCGTTTTACTAGTCTCAAATAATTATTAAAATTGCAATTATTTATAAACTAAAATGAATAAATAAATGTTCTTATATACTTGTATATTTATTCCTTCTACGAACATCTTTTTAAAACATTTAAAATATTCCTATATTTCCTTAAATTTCCACAGCAACCAATTTTCTTGCCTTAATCTGGTCTTAAATAATTAAAATTTAGTATAAATAGTTTATAATATCAAATGTAGCATAACTAGGCATTTAAAAATTCAGCTTTTTTTTTAATCTATTATATAAAAAATATATAATATATTTATAATCTTAAATAAATATGTATAGGCACCCTCTTTATACTTTTATATTTTGTATCCTTTTACCTACCATCTTTTAAAAACAACCTATTTTGGTTTAATATTTAATTTCTACTGTGCTGATCATAATCGTAAGTATATATGCACATTCATAGGCAGCTGCAACTTTTCCTATTGCATATATGGTATGTACATTTATTTTATTGCTGATTATCTTGGAGCTGCTCAGCTGGGCGAATAATCTAATAAAATACTTTCCGTGTGGGCAGATTGTGTTTTTTGGGCGGAATGCAGATGGAATCGGAGGGGAGCCCTCAGCTTGGCCTTAATTAAGCAATGGTTTCGCCGGAATCAATCTGCTGAGTGATGGCCTTTCTGCCAGGGCTCTCATGTACATATTCCTACATACATATGGACATACATATTTATGGTAAATTAAATAAACCGCACGGCTCTCGGCCTCCATTTATTAACGCACAGATTTGGCCGGCCGCCTTGTCATTGATTTATCACAAGTGGCTGCTGTAACAATTCAATAACTTTTCGGCCGAAAAAAGCCGCAAATAACTGAGAAAGACAAACGTGAAGAGAGCCCTGGACGCAGAGCCCGGCCGGAATGTATTACGGCCATAAACTGCAGCAGCCAGGAAAGCCGACAACACGTTTACATCCATATGCGCCAGCTGGTAGTTATACCCTGTATTCTGAAGAATTCTAAAGGGTATATGGTCGTATATAGTCGTAGAAAAATAAATTTATATCATGTTTTGAAACAGGACATTAGAATTCCAATAATAAATTTAATTTAATTAATTTATGATATATTTTATTATAAAATGTTTAAATATAGATTTTAACATTTTTGTTAACCACTGAAAGTGTGGGTATACTCTTGATAACCTCTGAAATATTGTTTACCTTTTCTTGTTTTTTTTTTTTTTTTTGCCCAATTGCCGCAACTGACTGATGATGGGAGACTGAGCAAGGACCACCTCTTCTCTATACGAAATGCTTTCGTTTTCATGTATAAATATATGGATTTTCGACGGTGAAAACTTGCAGGAAAATAAACTACTAAAGAGGGGCCTGTAAGAGTGCAGTTATGTCAGCATACAACACCGGGGAAAATGAAAATAAGACACCAGAACTATTTTTTTAAGTGCTCAAGCAAAGTAAGAACCTAAAGGTTTTATATTAAAAATATATTAAATACTTATTATTTACTATTTTACGAGTGAGGCCAGCTTATACTCATAACTTAATTAATTATTTCTGTAAGCTTTATTTCCAATCGCATTATTGTCTTAAAGATCTTTGCAATGTTGATTAAGAAATTAAATAAAATTTCAATTTAGCAACAATAGTAATATAAGACACCCATAACTTGCCAAATTCTCCACATTCAAAGCAGTTCGTAATTGATCTAATATGGATTCCCCCTCAATTATTTTCCCCAATTTCGCATTGACTAATTACCAATTTGGATCCTGGCCTAACCAATCAAGTTGATGCCATCTGTTTGATGGATCCATCGTTCCTTTGTTTCCAAAATCCAGCTCCAACACGGTGGGCGGGCATTTGGACACTAATCCAACTCAAAACCCAATTTTCTAGACCGCATGCCGTTGGTTTGACTGGCGCAGGATTCACACATTGCGCAACATCCATAAACAGGCTATTAACACCTACAGCCCCGTACAGCTGCTGCATTATAATGCGGGCCTGCCACGCCCCCAGCCCACTTGCAGCGACATGAGAGCCACCACTGCATCCAATTGCATTTTGCAGTTGCAGGACTCGAAAGTGCCGAATTACACAAGGTTAGGGGAAACACGGTGACAGGGGTGGTGGTTTAATGAGGGGGCTAAGGGGGGTCGAGGGGGTGTGGAAAGTCATGCATACGAGAGAGGAAATTATATGGCTGGACATAATATATGAAACATTATCATGATGTTGTCGACGCGGCTGTGCCATCTTGATGAGAATTACAGATAGAAAAAAATAAATAAATGAGACAGAAACTCAAAGCTTTTAATTAAGAGAAAATGTGAAAACAAGAAAATGTAAACAAAATACATTTCAAAAGCTATTTTACACAAACGGCTGATTAGGTTTAAAGTTTTTAGTTTGTGTTTTACTATTTTTCTCTCTGTGTAAGCACACTGGAGAATGGGAAAACTTTTGTCGACATAAAACAATAAAAGTTTTTCGCTTATTGCCCACTTGTCCTTGAGTGGTTTTGCATGAAGTCCGCCCCACGGTTTTCCGCTTTTCCGCGAAACTTTTCGTCAATAAAATGTAAATGTGTATGTAGCATATTTTGCAGCGGCCATTAAGGAAGCCGGGACCTGTATGTGTGCACATATTGATTTTCCATCAGCGCTCACTCAACTGTTTAACTATGTGCTAATATTTATTAAAAGCGAGCGACGTAAGGCAGCACGTAACGTAATGGCACGTAACGGTGTAAGGGCTCTAAGTTACGGCGAGAATGGGGCCGAGCACAACATGATGTTAACCCTGGAAATGTGTGTGTAATGTGCTGCAAGGACTCGGCATTCATTATGCCTCCCTCTGGGCTGGATGCCAGACTGGCTGGCTGGATGGCTGGCTGGCCTACATGTCGTATGATTAATCCCGTTTCATTATATTATCGCTTATGCCACAACCCCCATCGCATGGTCCTCCTCTAGCTTCGTCCTTTGTCCTGGGCATGAAAAATGGCTTGCCCCTTTGTTTGGCCAGCATTTAATTGTAGACTCGAGTCTCACTTTTACTTACGCATAATTTATTACACATTTGTTCGGGCCATTAACCCTCCTTCCGCCCACGCAGCTGACCATTAAAACAACTCAATTAACAGTTGACATAATATGCTTTAGTTTCTTTCGGTTTTCTTTTTTTTCAGTTAATCCTTGTTTTATTTTCAGGTTTCTCTCATTCATTCATTTTAAATTCTTACACTTTTAAAAGTTTCTCTTCGTTTATCGTATTTCTGTGTGGCTCATATTTAATTGAAGGTTACTTTCAAATGTTATGTTTTCTTTTAGCTTTAATAACATGGTTGATTCTTGGGGGCTTGTGTTAAATAAACTAGGTTTCTTTAATGTATATATATAGCATTTCTTTATATAATAATTTTATAAGTACACATTTACATATATAATATTTACTTCAGTTTTACGCGGTCTTTTAGTTTTCATTTCATGTTTTTATCTTATTTCGCTTAGATTTAAAGTATCTTAAGAACTTGCCTGATGAAAGTGGAAATGTAGACAGAATGTCTGATGGGAAAACACCTTAAATATTTAAATATTTCACTTGACACGAATCAAAACCGCTTGACAACATTCTGCAATAAATATCGAATATAACCATGAAACGCCTCATCAAACACAATGCGAATTCTAATTTGAATTCCATTTTTTTCGCTCCTGTAGCCTTTACAATTTAAACAGATTTTACTCGCATGAAATTTCGTATGAATAGATTTTGAATGTTTATTCGCTTTGTGGATATTTTACATGGTAGTTGGAAAAAGCCTGTGAAAAACATGGGGGTTGGATTTGCTTTGATTTAACCTCTGAATACTTGGTTTGAATAGTTCTTCTTTTTTTCTGTCTGTTATCTTTGTTTAGTTTTATGTTTGCTTACTGTTTAGCTTGATTAATGAAACTTTTCCCTTTTACTTTAATTTTTATCAATACCTTTTTGTTTGCTTTATTTTTTGTGTAACATTTGGATATTATTGTTTTTTTTTTCATTTATATATTCGGTTAGCTTTACGTGCTCTATGGCAAAGTTTGGTGAGATGACAGATACAAGGATTTGAGTGGCAACCAAGAGAGGAAATGGAAAATTAAAAACAAATCGTGAAAATTCGAATGGAAAAATACTCGAAAAAGATCAGAATAATTTTGGGAAATTCAACATTTTAGTTAGATGTAAAATTCTTAATGTATCTCTTTTCGTTTCGTTTAACACTTGACTAATTTTTGCTCGCATCGAGTAACAACAAATAAATGTATGAAATGTGCAACAATTTTCCGTCCTCGCCGATTGTATCCTAAATTCAAACCGTCCTCTGCACGTTGGGTAGTAATACTTATGTTTATTCAATTTGTACATTACACAAGAACGAAACGAAACAACTTATTCGAGGGTTGCTCTTTTCAAATACTTTATGACTTAATTTCTAACCATTCAGATGCAGCCAAAAGAAAAATTCTCCCCTCGACGAGTTCTGTTTTTCCTCCCCTCCTCTTATTTTGTAGCTAGACTTTCCTTTGCCTTAGTTTTCCTTTTTATATTTTACACAGTGTTGTTTTTTCTCGTTTTAATTTCTGTTTCTGCTTTAGCCTGTACTTGAAGTTGAATTTTTTTAGTTTGCGTTCTGCTAATTGCCTTTCGGTTGAATATTTATCTGTCTATTAGGATTGCGCAAAATGCAAATGAGAATTTCGCTTTGCCTTCGGGGGAACAGTCACAAAGTGGCAGTCGAGAAGCGTTTCCTGTTCTGGTATTAGCTGGAAAATATATTACTGTATTTTGTTTTCTTTTTCGTTTTATTAGCCTATTTTGAAGGGTAGTTTTCGGTTAAGTTTTCAGCTATAAAATAGTATCGAGGGTCGGAAAGAGTCGATTGAAAAAGCGCCTCTAGGTATGCTATGCAGCCTATTTACACAATTTCCAAATCTAGGGAACGGGGAACGGGGAACCAAGGACTTAGATAGCTTCATTGTATGATACAAAGTCGTACATAAAAAAGGCGACAACTTGGCTTGATTTCGATCTTGATCTTGACATTATCTCTAGCATAGGTATCATATTTCATACTTTACGTTTCTTTCGTTTTGGTTTTGTGCTAAATATTACGTATACGTCGCTGATTCATAGAAAACGCAGTAGCCAGTAAAGTTATGTTTTATATGTATACGCTTTATAGTTATTATAGTTACAGCTTACGGTTGAGTTAAGAGTGGCCTCGAGGGCGGGGCAGCCAGGAGTGTGCGAGTTCACCTGATGTCCGTCTCGAAGAGTTGCCTACACGTTGCCGCCTCCGTTCTTGATTGTAGTTTCAGTTGCTGCCAGGACAGGCGAAAGTTCTCCTGCTTCCGCTCCTGCTGCGTCCACTGTCCTAGTATCCTCAGCCAGTGCCAGCGACCGGACCACCGCCTTTGCCACCGCCAGCGCAGGAACCTCAAAACGCTAGTGAGGATGTGCTGCAGCGCATGTCCTGACGACGCTTCTCCCGATGCTCCTCGAGCCTCCTCGAGGCTCCTCCGCTTGGCCGGGGAGAGCAGGGGCGTGGATAGAGCGGCGCCCAGCAGCGCAGCGATCCACCGGCAAGCGCCCAGCTGAAGAAGCACACACACAGGTACACAAACAGACAGCGAGTGGGCGAGGGGCGAGGATGCGCTGGTGCCGCGTGCTGCATTGCTGCTGGGAACTCCCCTGGAAACGGAGTGGGAAACACCTGTTTAATTTACATCTTTATTGCTGTCCTCATACTCAGACATTTGGGGGCAACAGAAAAGTCGTTAAGTAGTGTCTGAAATTGGTGGTGACGGTAAGTGGGGTTGAGTGGGTGCAGGACTTGGGGGAAGTCCCACCGAAATTGGCAAGGACTTGAAAATAAAATTGATGAAAGGATGGGTACGAATCAGCTCGGTCTGCCGGAGCATTCAGTAATATTGTATATATGTATTATATATGGGATGATATATATTATTTAAACCCCTTAATAAACTTACAAAATATATATTTTAACAAATTTAAAAAGGGTAAAAAAGTGTCCAGTTATCAACAATAATATTTAAAAAAAATGTAATATTCAAAATAAAATCCCAACAATTTTATAATCTTTATTTCCCTCCATGTATCAAGTGTCCTTGCCGAGTTCACTTCGAAAAAGGGGAAACTGGCTCGCTCCCGCTATATCCTATGTCCTTAATGCCACATAATCCCCCCACACTAACCGGATTACCAGATCCACACAAAAGGGGAGCCGGTGGTGATAACCAAAGAGCTGTCAAACAATAAAACTGCACAGATAAACAGAAAGCTGAAAACAATACAAAGATTGTCGCCAAAGTCAAAACAACAGGCCAACAAACAAACAGCCAAGCAAACTAACAAAAAGAATCCTCCGCTCTGCGGCTCGGAATAAAGGCAACACACAGACACAGTGAAACCGTTGACTGTTTGCAACTTACTGGAAGAGCTACAAATACAGGTGCAAAAGCTGAGAATGCACCTGCAAACAGCGACGAGATTTATACACAAAGTATTTTAAGCAGGGCCTTACGTGGGTTAAAAGGTGTATGGGAGGTGAAAAAATAAAGAGATTATCTTTTGGATTTTGTTTTTATACTTATAAACTTAAATTATAAATGAAATATATTATTATT
>JAEIIJ010017429.1:0-24804 GCA_018904815.1 Drosophila ogumai | reverse complement strand
GATCTGCAGGTGCAGGATCCGATTGTGCTTTACGAAGCGAAGGCCAGTCACGACTCTGTTATGCTCCACATCGGCTGTCACGGGTCGCAGGTTGAAGAAGCGATCCGACTTGGGGCCCTGCTCGTCGCACAGGCACATGCAGTAGCTGCAGTGCCAAAAAATCCAACGACGCCAGCCATTTGCTGTGTCCGTGTGCCTGGAGCAATGACCGCCTGGACCCAACCTGAATCCGCTGCCGTAATGGACGAACTCGTATCGCCTCGTAGAGTCCTGTGGCGCCTGGCACACCTGCATGTCGTACTCCACGTACCGGCAGTTGCGTATGCGACCAGAACACTTTGGCTGTTTGGAGCAGAACTGATTGTCGTAGCATCCGTAATTACTGGTCTTAGCGTAGTTGCCGCAGTCATACCGACACCTGCCATCCGGGTCCAGATCCACCTCATTTTCTATGTAGCCCTGCAGGAGGCGGGTGACCTCTTCGTAGGTGACTTCTGGCGTGTGGTGAGTCGGATCGCAGCGCCAAATTGTGCGATCTGCTGTGCTAATCACGTCCTTAAAAAGCTTTAAAGTGCGGCTTGTCCTACGCTTGAGTCCCTCCCTTATCACTCTCTTCTCCTCGGTGAACTCCCCCTGTTCGAACTGCTTGAGCAGCAGCCAGGAGAACTCTATGGTGGCATGGGCCTTCAGTTCAGTAAGAGCAATGTCCTGGAATAGCAGGTAAAAGAACTGCTGGACTGATTGCTGCGACTTGCAGATGTGATAGGAGGAGCCCTAAAAAAAATGTATTAAAGAGCCAGATCTTCGTAAATGATGTGTATAGATTACGTTTAGTTTGCTTAGCAGTTGGAACAGCAGGTTGTTGGGCGTTGCATGGGCTCTGTCCTCCCTCCCAAGGAGGGTTGCATGCAACCTGTCCATCTGTTGGATCGCCGACAGACTATCCTCGGCGAATCTGATCAAGGTGAAATTTTCAAACAGCTTCAACTCTCCATAAGTCTCCATCCACTTGTAGCGCAAAGAGATGTCATCCATGATATCATGGATATCCTTCATCTTGGCCAGGATCGGAATGTTGAGCTCTATATTTTCTGTAATCGAGTCCGTGGTGTAGTCCGCAAAGTGGCGATGCTTAAGAGTGATTTCCTGGTAAATTTATGATTTTAACAAAGAGTATTCTCACGACTCACCACCTCTATGTTCCTCTGCTCCATGCTATCTATGCCAGCTCCGACTTTCGCCAGCCACAGCACCGCAGTAGACTCCTCTGTTGGCTCTCTGGGAGTATCTATATGATTTGCCTCCTCAATAAGGGCACTGGCGCTGGACTCAACGATCATTGCTGTGATCACTGCCAGCCCCGCCTTTCCGGCAGTTTTGCCCGCCTTTCCGACGCCCTTGCCCACAGAATTTCCAAATTTATTGGCCATGTTTGAAAACCATTTTGAATTCGTAGGGGTTGACAGGTGAAGGATCAGCAGCGTGGCCAGGAATATCGAGAGTCGCATTTTAATCTTGGAATGATTTAGCTGAAAATGTTGCTCACTCAAACTATGAAAGAAAGTCAACAAAAGAACTGCAGGTCTTACAGCTTGAAAATTAATTAACTGGCAGTCCCGTCAAACGCTGCTTTTTATTTAATTTTCAAATAGACATCATTTCCACCACTCCGTAGGGAGGAATGCACTGATAGCCGTACGAGAGCATCCCATAATCAGCATCAGAGACATACAGAGAGAGAGAGAGAGTATTTCCAGGAATACATAAAAATTACATAGTTACATTGATAAGAAGGTTATATAGGCAGCAGCGGTAATGCGTATTAAAGCCATTTTGAACTTAGGAAGTATGTATATTTTTAGATTTGGCTTGGTTTCTTCTTTCCTCCTACCACATGGAGGGCAACTCTGCATGCTCACTGAAGTCGTAGGTAATGAGCTTGGGAGCCACGTAGCCACCAATTCCGGAAAGAGGTATCGCAGGCTCCGAGACTACTTCTTGGATGTCGATGTAACCTATAAAACCTATTATACTATTACACTCTAGACTATATATAAAAAAAATGCAATAGTAAAAAAATATGAAGTAAAAAATATTATGGAAAGCATTTTGTTTAAATCCGTGGTAAATTGTAGACCTCTGAGTCTATATAAAAAAACAAAAATTCAATAGTAAAAAAAATTAAATAAAAAATTGTATGATTAAAGGGATATAAATTAAATAATTTAACTAATTTGTTCCTATTTAACCATAATCTTTTTTATTAAATTTAATAATTTGTATCCTTTTGCTTTTCACCCGAAGACTTTTCTGGTAGTCTGGCAGCACCTACTCCTACCGTTACATTTAAATTTTCAAACTAGTACAAAGCTGCCAGACTGTCGCTAAAAGCCATGAAAGAATTTCTCACTATCGACTATTTTAGTTTAACGGTAAATATAGCAGACGAACGCTGGCGAGTTCAATTATCACCCTCTGATTGCGTTGGTTCTTAACGTTTACACGAGCCATGTTTACCAATACCACTTCCATTTAGTGCCAGTGCAACCCTTCCGCCCCTCCCCCCACCCGCTCCAACCACCTGTGCGACTGTCTCCCCCCCTAGAAGAGAGCAAGCCACTTTCTTTCGCTCTCCCTCGCTCTCCCTATCTCTCTTGCTGTCTGTGTCTCTCTGGCGCGTGCTAAGCTCAATTAGCACTCATACGCCGTGTGTGTTTTTACCGTTTTTCCACGCTCGCCACGCTGCCTCGCTCAATCGCAACTGTATCTTCGAAGAGAGCGGACGTACACCGGACGCGTACGCTGGCGCATTCCGTTCCGATTCTGTTTCTGTCTGGCGTGTTTTTTTCTGTTGTGTTGTTGCGTTGTTATTAACTTTTGTATTTACTACCACTACGTTTCGCTATAGTACATTGTATAATTTTTCTGTTCTCTGCCGCGTTTTTTGCCACCTGTACAAGTGTGTCGCTGGAAAAGATAGTTCGGGAAAAAGAAATAGAGCGCTGAAGTCAATGCCGGCTTCAAAGTTTAATGTGTGTGTCTTTGCTGACGTTCCAACTGTCGCGACAAGTTTGTGAAAAGCGCAAAAAATATACGAAATAATACAAAAAAATATTAATAATTAATACATAATAATAAAAATAAAAGAAATGCAAAGTAAAGTGTAGAAAGAGTGCAGCTTAAAAGCCAAGCAAAAGTGCAAGCGAATATTCTACTTATTATCAACAGATATCGCGTATACGACGCGTGTTGCCTTGAAAATCCAGAAATTAAGTGCCACCCCTTTTCTCTCTGTGCCCCCTGTGTGTGTTTGTGTGTGCGTAGCCAAATATTAAGTGAATTACAACAAGAAAAAACAACAACAACCAAAGGCACATCACTTACTATTAAATTATATTGCAAGTTACAAGCTGAGGGAGAAAAAATAATCAAAAAAAGAAAAAAAACGAGACAACAAAATAATCAAGCGAAACAAGGAGAAAAAAATACACAACAAAAACAAACAATAACAGAGGCAGCGTAAAGAACGTTTAACTGAGCAGCGACTGCGACGTTGACAACGACTGCGACTGCGGCAGCGACAGAGGGTGCAACAGTAGCAACAGCAGCAGAAGCAGCAGCAACAACAACAGCGAAAATAGCAACAAAATGTTGAAAAACTGTTGAGGTACGTACACAGCCGTAAAATTACAATTTTCATTTCATTTTTTACTTGATTTTTTAAATTATATGTATGTGACAAATTAAATACAAATTTATTTTTGTATGTTTCATTGTGGTTGGTTAATTTTTGCATTTCAATTAATAACTTTCTTCTAATTTATTTCATAATATTTTTATTCCATTTTAATAATTTATTTGTTTAATTTATTTTAAATCTTTTCGCTCCACTTTTTCCATGAAAACAAAACAAATAATAAATAAAGCTCATAAAAAATTCTACAAAATAGTTTTCGTATTTATAACACTTTTTTTATATTATTTCTTAAAAAAAATTAAACAATACAAACCATATAAGCCTAATAAGATCACATTTTCTGTCTGTATTTTGTTGCTGTTTTGTTTTTGATTATCCATGTAAGTGTGTCGAGTGAGTGTGTGTGTGTGTGTATGAATACGTGGTTTATTTGCTGCTTCAGTGCATACGCTGCCCCGCCCCTTCCCATCAACATTTTCGCTGAGTGCGGCTTATGCTGCTGGCGTCGCTGCCGGCATCGCTGCCGACTTGGGTGCTCTACTTTATTCTCTTCTTTGGCATTTTTGTTTTGCGGCAAGAGCAGCGGCAGCAACAAAAACAAAAACAGCAACAAAGTCGATTACAGCGGCAGCCCCAAAAAGCGCCACACAGACAGCAAAAATAATGAAGCTAAGAACCCTAGAAAGGGTTCGACCTGCATATTCCCCTTACTAGGGGAGCAGGCCGGAAATGGTCTAGAGGTCTGGTTTTAATTGGGTTTATTCAAATAAATATTGTTTTTAAAACAAATTACTCAGATAAAAAAAAATATAAATGTATTTTTATTAGTGTTTGGGGTACAGTTTAAAAGTACCCTGGAAAGTACTTGTATGTAGTATAGTGAGCCTTGATAACGTTTTTCAATTAACCTAAAATATTCAAATTTAAAGTATAAATATTTATTCAATTATCTTTTTAAAAATAATTTTAATAAAATGTAATTCTTGTAAATAATTCAAAAGCCTCTGACATATTCAAATTATTAATTAACCAAGCTAAAGTCACCCTACTAAGAAACCTGTAAAAAAGTAGTGGATTTTAATAGAACCAACCCCCATCTTCCCTGCATTTATTTATAACTTGTAGGAAATGTCGGGGGGGTGGTAGTCAATATACTCCCCAACCCCCTATCTATGCAGGGTATTACATCAACAACAATAAAAGTGTGTTGACATTTTTGTGTGTGTATTTTTTGTTTTTCTTTTTCGCTTTTTACGTCTGTTTTGCTCCATACGTTATGGCATGTGTGATGGTGCAGGGGGTGGCAGAGGGTGTATAGAGGGGGTGGGTGGTGCATAAGGGGAGGCTCTAGTCCGGGGGCTACGTGTTTAAATTATCAAGCCGAGCTTGTCATCGCCACACGCACGAACATCAAAAACTACTGACACACATATGTATGTACACTTCTGTGATTGTGCATGTACATACCTCTGCCTGCTATATAGTACACTCCACATAAGCATGCACATACATATGTATGTACCCATCTATATACGATTGAAGTGAGTTTGCCGGCAGTTGGCAGTTGGCAGTTGGATCGCAGCGAACATTTGAATTCCGAGTTCTCCTCATAGAGAATGAATGACAAGCGGCTTGGCCGAGCCGAGCCTATTGATTTTCAATCAATATTTTTGTCGTGGCCACACAGCGTTCCATATATTTACATATGTATGTACAAACGTACAGGCGGGGTCAGGGCAGTAGAACGTTAATTTTTTTGTAGAAACCAATAAAAACCACTTACACCTTCCCTAATTCACCATTAACTTAATTCTTTTTCGCGTCAAAATAATAATAATAACAAAACATTTGTTAAAATAATCGCTGCTTTCATTTAGATAAATAAAATAGCAATGAACTTTGCATTTGTTTGGTTTTATATTAATATAATTGCAGATAAGATAGGTAAATAGTTGTGATAAGTATACAAACAAAAGGTATTTGTTAAAACAAAAAAGAAAACGATTTTACTGAGAGTCTTTGATAGTTTCCCACTAACATGGCACACCAGGCGTATACTTGATCTTGTTTTGTTTTACATCAAAGGTGAATGGTTAATGGGCTTGAAGTACGTTTTATTTTTTGTGTGTTTTTCTAGGATCCATTAGCAAGTTCATTGTCAAAGCCCAGCACATTGCTGGTCGTGTGTTTAGTTTTAGAGCTTCCCCAATAGATAAGATAGGCAAATAATTTGATTAGGATGTTTGCTTGACACTCAGGCTCAGGTGTGTGTCCGAATATTATGGCATACCTTGAGGCCTCTATTAACCTTTACTGAAATATATTTACATTATATTTGATGTAGTTCCTAACATTGCCACCTCGGCTGTGTGGGTTTTGTATTTATACGATGACACCAGGTTTCTTTCTTTCGCTTCCTTCTATCTGTCCGCTGTTGTTCGATTTTTCCTGAATTTGTTTTGCATTTGAATGTGGAATTGGGAATTGCTATAGCTTCTTCTGTCTACGGTCTTCTGGCCCCGCTCTTTCTTCGCATTTCACCTTTGGGATACAAGCCGCCACTCACGCACATACATATAAATGTACGTATACATACGTATATATGCAAAGTAATCGGGGAATGAAGCCACACCGCCACCGACGCTGTCGCAGTCTCAGCCGGCGCCTCAGCCGGCGTAATCGTCGCTGCTTTTTATTATCATTTGATTGCGTTGCCTTTATGATTGCCGTTGTTGCTGTTTGTCGCCTATTTTATTGTTGCCTTTTTTTCTACTTTATTTTTTGTAGCATTTGCTTTTGCTTTTTGCCATTCCGCTGCTCATTGTTTATTTCAATTCCCTTTTTGTGCTGCCCTCTGTGCACAGGGAGAATGGGTGTAGCACAAGGACTGTTACAAAATGTAAATTTAAAATGTTAAAAAAAGAGATTTGATTTATTTATAATTTAAAAATAAGGGTTCAACTATATCTTAAGCTTATTTTAAGCTAGAAGGGTTTAAAGTTAACATTAAGGATAAGATGCGGAAGGCCTTACAATTATTTTGCAACGGAAATGTTCTGTATAGAAAATCCAAAATATCAAGAAATTTTATATAAAAAATTACAACAAAATCTAAATACTTATTTATTTATCATTATATTACATTGTTTTTTATTGATCACATTGATTCATTATTTTTAAAAATTAACCCATAACAAAATAAAATTTAAATAGAATTAATTATATATACAGACTTTATTTCCTGTGTATTTAGTTCTTTAACCGCGAAGCCAGATTTGTTGTTGTCCCTTTTGTTGTTTGCTTGTTTACTGAATTTACTTAATTCGTTTTTGCGGTCGATGGTTTAGCCCTATTTAAGCAACTCTCACTCCGTTGGGCCCGAGAAGTTTCCTAGGGTCTATCACCTCCCTTTCTCGATGCAGTTTTCCAATCATTCCGGTTGCCCGAGCCGCGTTGTTATTATTTGTCACGCTTCGCCATCGAACCGTTGGGAAATGCAAAAGGAAAAGCTGGAGAAATGGGGAAAAATAGAAGAAGAAAAAAAAAATAACAAAACCGAGTGGCAAACAACTCGAACTAACGCTAATGGGAGCATGGGAGCTGTCATGTTTGCTTATGAGCGGCGGCTTCATTTCCGTCCATTTCAGGACTCAGGCCAGGACACAAAGGGAGCAGAGGAGGGTGGGAAATGCTGGAGCTGTCACATGTCTGCCAAACGTTACGGGAGCGGCTGAACTACTGCCCAGACCCTGTAATTTTTAGAAACTATAAGTCTATATATTTGCTGAGGGAGCATTTGGATATCAGTTTCTAAATAATATTTATAATTTTGTTTTATGGTGGTTAATACTAGCGATCGAAGCAACAGGTGCGTTAGAGCCATTTTCCAACTCTTTTTCATTTTCTTCTGAGGTTTTATAATATTTATTTACTCTCTGTTTCAGCTGGTGTAAGCCAGGGAATCTATTAATATTTTTACAGACAAACGTTTTGTATTTGTTATCACACCTCCTTTTATACAATTTTTTTTTTTTAGATTTCCTAATGAAATTTATTTAATTACTTCAGTACTTACTACAAAGCAAGTAACCTTTTTTTTAAAATGTCATTTTTCTATTTATCTTTTTCTATTTGTAAAGCGTTAGTAAATATTTTCTTTATTATATACTTTCCTTGCTAATTTCGAAATTAACAAAAAAAAAATACAGCTATTTCCGTCTGAGATATTACCTATAAAAGTATAATTTTTTCTCATTTTTCAATTTATAAAATATTTCCAGAAATATCCTAATTTTTGTTATTAAATTAAAAATGTTCGCATTTATTCAAATTTAGTAAATATTAACTTAAATTTTTATTTACTAAGCATTCTGTACTAATTAAAAACTTGGCTTTACCCACTCTGGGAAACTACAATCTCTTAAGGAATATCAAAAAGAGGGTGCCATGCAGTCGCTTTTCCTCTATGCAGCCCAATCCTTTCGCTCTATTTTTGTGTCCGTTTTGCTACTCACCACGGTAACCACTTGTTTTCCCAAGCACAACAACAACAGACACACACACTTGCACACTCGCACACCCACAGACATTCTATGGGACGCTTACACACTCGCCTTTTTATTGACTGTCCCTCTTTCGTCCTTCGTCGCTGTTTTCCCTGTTTTTCCTTGTCAGTTTTTTCGATTCTCGCCTCCTTTGGCATCTGCGTCGGCGCAGGCGTCGCTGCTGGCTGGGCTGCCGACTGCGCTGCCAATGTCAGCGTCACTGCGACGCATTCCTTAGCGGCGGCGGCAGCAGCTTCAACAGATGAAAAAGTTTTTGCTGGAAAGTCGCACGCGCCGTCACGCCTCCTTCTCGTTAAAATAGCTGCAGTCCTCGAAGTTTCGTAATTAAAACAAAAGGCGACCGTGGCTCTGTGTCTGTGTGTGTGTGGGGAATCCCCTTGCAAACACGCACACCGCTTTGTGTGTGTGCTTGTGTGCGTGCCCTCGTTCGTGTAGGGGTGTGTGTGTCAGTGTCTGTGTTAGCCCGCGTTTTTCATTCGCCAACATATGGCAGCATAATTCTTGGCATTTTCGGTGAGCAATGAAATGGACCCCAAAAAAATTTAATTTAAGTTTATTATTTTTCTTCGAAGGAGAATGCGGAAAGTTATTTTTATGGTTTTTACAAATTTATATATTTTCTAACAAACAAACTTAAGTTTTTAAAAATTTTCAAACATTCTGGTTACTTTGTAAGTGGGTATAATAAATATGTTGGCCTAAACTATTTAAAATGCAGCTTAATAGTTGAATGTCTGGTGTTTATTCATGTTTTTTTTAATTTTAAATATTTATATTAAGCCTCCTCAATTTTTAATTTAAAAAAATATATGTTTAAACTTTTATTTTTAACCCGCCAATAAATTGTAGGGTTTTTGTGATTCTCCGCATGTTGATGTTAATTATTTAATTTTATTTGCTTTAGTCTAGAAGAATAAAAAATTTTAAAATTCGGATTTTGAATTTACATATTTTTTGGTTTTTTTTTTCTATATTCTATTTTTTTGGTCATAGTTTTTTTATTTAAAAAAAATACCTTTATTTTGATCTTTGAGGCTGTTTTAAAACAATTGCGTCAAATTTCAGTATCAATTCTTGGTACCCTTGGGCGTATACGCAATGTGCTTAAAATGCTATTTTTTTTTTAAATTTCATTTGGTTAATAATTCAAAAAATATGAAAAATTCTAAAATTCTAAAATTCGAAATCGGAATCTGTTATTGATTTGGATTTATATTTAGTTTTATTTTCTTTTTTTTCTATTGTATTATTAATGTTTTTATTAACAAAAATACCTGGAAAAGTGCGCTTAGATGTCTCCAATGTCTGCGTTTGTACCTTTGAAGCTCTCGTAATGCAATTGCGTCGAATTTCAGTATCAATTCTTGGTACCCTTGGGCGTATACGCAATGCGCTTGAATTGCAACAACCCACAGACCCGGCTTTGCATTCACATCCACTAGGTACATATATATTTATATACATATAGAGGTATATGTATCGGGTGTACCGCGGATATCGGGTGGCGGGCCAAGCTTCTTCGATTAACATTTCCCCCATTCCAGGACGACGGACGGCTCCAGGTCGTGATTTGCATTGCGATCCCATTTCGATTAGCGCTTCCAGTCAGGCCGAGCAATCGAGCGATCTCTCATTTATTCCGGATGGTCGCTTCACGCCCAATTAGGCTAAAAGCCGACCCGAATTGCGCCGTCAGAGAGGAGGTCGTCGATTATTCGGGAACCGAGTTTCGACTAATGGTCGCAATGGTCGTCCGCTTGGGTCATCAATAATATTCGCCTCCGGGCGAGAAAGTGTATTATCATAATGAATTCCAGTCCGTCTCTTGCCGTGCTCGGTGTACTTGCGTTTTAATTTTTATTCCGCTCGCAGCAGCGGCAGAAGCATTCTCTTGTTTTAACTATGTGGCTGCCGGCGGATGGCAGTTGTCCTTACGGCTGGTCCTGTCCCTGGACATCGCAGCTGGTCGTCAATGGACTGTGGATGAAGCTCCCGCCAGGCTATCGTGGCGAACGTGTCCCTAAAGGGAAGAAGGGTATGGCTAAAAAGGGAAAATCTGTTAAAATGGATTAATTAATCTTTTTTTAAATTTAAGTGTTATAAAAAAATTAAATCTTTCTTCACAATTTCTCCCATACTTTTACATGTAATTCTAGAGTCGAAAAATATTTTCTTTATTTAAGAATTGTTATAACTACAAATATTTACCTTTTATTTTAACTAACCTATCTCAACAAATATTTATTATGATTTTTAAATAAGATTTTTAATTTCTTTTAGATTTCAGGCTAATTTTCCCCTAAAGGTTATTTTATTTACTTCTCACTATAAACAATATATTCCTAGTGACTATATAGCCTTCTGTTCCCACTCCACATCAGCGTTTAAGTTCGGTTTCTTAATCTTGCCGGCACGGGTCTAAGAGTTCACCTTCCAAGAACGATAATCCTTATCAACATGTATAATAATGATCTGTCAAATCGTATTTCCAAGAATAAGTAATTCTTTGCTCTACAAGCTGCCAAAGCTGCTCTTCAGACTCTCAATTGTCGCAGATCCGTTCAGATCTATGAGGGATTGCCCCGAAACAGAATGAATACCCCTGCCGAAGCTCTCAGGTAATAATGGTAAACCATAGGTGGAGGTGGAATACCCTCCTCCCCATGCATTGGCTTTCTGACAATTATCTGCGACAATTATTGGTTTTTCCCAGTGTGAGAGTGCGAGTGCCAGGGGCTGATGATGGCCCACTTTGGTGTGGGCGGTGACATTGAGGGGACGTGGAAAAGGGCTTCATTCTGTTATTATTGTTGTTATTATTGTTGCTCTTTGCATTGTCCATCCCTTTTGGTAGAATGAGTCAATGTGTGCGTGTGTCTGTGTAGGGTCAATCATTAATATTTCATGAACATTCCACATTTCCATTTCACAAAACCGAAGCCCGCGTTTTATTTTGTAGTCAAAGTCGGAAAAGCACTGCCAAAAAAAAAATTTAATTTATATTATTTTATATTTAAAAAAATAGGATTATTTACTTTTTAAAAAAATGTATTAGAAAAGCGTTAGTTGTGCAAGTAATTTTTTTAAGTCGAAATCAACCAAAACTGCTCGAAAGCGTTATTAATTACATTTAAAAATTAAATTTGAATTATGAAATTATATTTATTTAATTAAATGAACTCAACGCAAAATATGAAACACGCCGCCATGCAATTTCATTTGCATTTGAATACTTTTGTTTTTCCATAAAAAAATAAAATTAAAAATTAAATAAAAAGTAATAAATCAAATGAACTCGAAGCATCACCACTTTCGCACAAGGGTCTTTTGCGCAATATTACATTATATTTTTTTCCATAAAAAATAATATAAATAGGAACCGATTACCAAAAAAATAAAAAGAGATTTCTTCAGACTGATTTAATGTTGTTTTTCGTCCAAAGGACAAAATGGATCTAAAGTTTCAATAATTAAAAGGTATTTATATATATTTTAAATTAATTAACTTTTTGTTCTGAGATTTATCCGTTTTTTAAATTTTAATAGAATTATATTTGTAGTTAATCGTTCTCACTTAGGTAAAACCCCATAATTCCTTTCCATTTTCTTATGTAAATTCCAATAAAATATATTTTCTAATGCAGTTTCATAACCGTATAATAAATTTAAAAGAGATTTGTTAGAGTTTCTTATTAAAAATCTGTTTTTAAAAAACTAATTTCCCATAGTTTTTTCCCTGTGCGTGTGCTTTTCCTAACTCATTCCCTTGGCTGCATTTAGACATCAGAAAAACCCCACTGACACACTTCCACCAGGAATATGAAGGACCTGCGTGCCGCTGAAGACCACATTTAATGACCAACAAAAGCGAAATGGTCGCGGGGAGGAAGCAGTTCACATGTACATACCTACGTTGGGGGTTTTCCATTTTTCATTTAAATGTCTGGGAATAATTGCTTTTTCCTGTTCGTGTGGCTGTGGGGAAAAAGGGGGAAAATGCGGAGGCGGTGCATTTAGCAATTGCGAGTGCAGCCAAGTGAACAAAAAAGGGGGAAATCCTCGCAAGAAGTGCCCGGGATAAACGTGGAAACAACCTTGGAAAGGTGGCACGGAACATGACAAAAGGGAACATTTAATTTTTAATGTGTTGGTGCCTCATTAAGCACTTAAAAACGGTTATTTACAGATTTAATAAATTATTTAAATGTCCTTAGAGCTAAGGAAAATGGGTTAATCGGTGTGCTAACATCGAAAAATGGCTTGTGAGTTATAGTTTAAGTAATTTATTTATATTTATATTTAAAATAAAAATAAATTATATTAAAAATAAAAAAAAAAAAGTTTAATTTTAGACTTGACTTAATTTTATATTTTTTATTCCAGCCCTAAAGATGCAAACGGCCATGGACACGGCCGCCATGGCCCTAGGCGTAGGCTCCTCCGGCTCTGTCTCCGGTCTGAGCTCCTCCGGCTCCGGCAGCAGCAGCAGCAGTGGTAGCAGCAGCAGCGGCTATGGCAGCGCCACAACCACGCCCACCAGCGGTGGTGGCCACTACGAGGCATCGCCCACCTCGATGCCCATGGCCACGATAGCCACAGTGGCTCCCTTCTACAGCGAGGCCCTCACCTCCCTGGATGCCCAGCAGCGGCAGCAACAACAACATCAGCACCAGCAGCAGCAGCAACAGCAGCAGCCAAGTCCGGGTCACTATTACCACCAGAACTATGGCTATGGCAACTCCCTGTCCCTGGATCCTTCCTACAATTACAGCGGTTCGCCCTACAACGCATACAGTACCGGACAGCAGCTGTCGGGGAATACGTATCCGGTGACTGGAAGTCGCTATGAAAAGTTGGGCCCCAGCACAATGCCGAAATACGGAGGAGCAGGAAGTTCAGTTGGTGGGAGCGGAGGAGGAGGAGGAAGCACGGGTCTAAAGCCCCAAGCAACAGCCACGCCCTTTTACGCCCAATCTCTGTCAGGCGGAGGAGCAGGAGCGGGATCTGGCGGTTATATGTCCCAATCGAATCCCATGTACGATCCCTACAAGTACAAGATGCCCGCCCAGGCAACGGCTCAGCCGACCATGATGCCAAGCAGTCAGGTGGCAAGCAATTCTTCTCCCTACAGCCATGGGCTGCCTCTTAATTCCCAGAAGCAGACGCAGATGCCACACCCTCAGCAGTCGCAGCCGCAGCTCACCCAGCTGGAGGCTAACTATGCGGCCATTAAGCCCAGCAGAAGCTACCAGGCCATGCCTGGAGTGGCCTACGGGGGCGCAGGAGGAGCAGCAGGAGGTGGAAGCACCATGCCAGGCGGTGGCAGTGGAGGAGTGGCCAGTAATCTGTCAGGGGCCACAACGGCTCAATACTACGACAAGTACGGGATGCCCATGTCCATGTATTCCCCGAATGGCGGACTTCCCATGTACAATCCGGCGGACTTGGGTCCAGAGCCGGGGTACAGGAAGACCGGCAACAATTGTCACTGGGGCGTGGACTACAATGCGCCCAACTGCAGATCTCTGCCACAGGCGCCGGCGGTGGTCAACAGTTCGTATCATCATCCCCATCCAGGTCCTGGTCCTGGTCCTGGACCCACCAACACGGACCTGTACTACGGCTCCACGAAGTACGACAAGTACGCCGGCAGCGGAGGAGTGGCGCCCTATGCCAGCAATCCCTATGCAGGACCAGCAATCACACAGTCCTATCCCGGCAGAAATCTGTGGACAGGCACTGAGAACCCACAAGCAAATCCCCGCCAGAACTGCTGCTCTCAGGGTTATGCCTTGAATCAGCAGGGCTGCTATTACCCCAGGAGCAATGGTTACGGATCCTATGCGGCCACAGGAAGTGTGCCCCAGGGACAGTCCCAATATCCGGGCGGTGGCTCCTCCGCCGCTGCCATGAAGCTCAAGCATCCCTCGGACATGTATGTGAGTCATCCACCCTACGAAGCCACGCCCACGCAACTGGGCTATGGCTACAACCACCCGCAGGTGCCACCAGGATCTTCATCATCGAATAACATGAGCAGTCAGAGGTACCCAGTGCCACCTTTGGGTCTGGGAATGGGCAGCATGGGCATGGGCATTGGAGTGGGCATGGGCATGGCCATGGATCCTGGCAGCGGTGGCTACTACAACGATCTCAATCTCAACAGCCTGGACAGCTATGTAAACCAGACCATGCCACCGCAGCAGTCCCTTCGCAGCCAACCCTATCCGGATTATCGCAAGAGATCTGCTCTGGTGGGCAGCTCGTCCTCGGCGAATTGTTACCTGGGACAGGGAGGAAGTGGAGCAGGAGGCATAACTGGACCCCTCACCAATCTCGATGCCCATGTGGATAACTATGTGGGCTACAATCTCCATGCCACTGCCGCCGCCAACCTGAACTACAGCGTGGATTCCTCGAAAGCGGCCGCTGTAGCCGCCTCCAACGCTCAGTCTAACAACATTCGAGACTTTTTGTCCACCTGGAAGGTGGATGATGAGGACGAGGCGGCCGCTGTCCTGGAGATGGAGCCTCCGCCGGCCATAGCTGTGGTGGCTCCTGTGCCCAACACAACGGTTAACTTTATGTATGAATCTCTGCCGCCTACGGGCCCCCAGGCCACGGCCGTGGTGGATCATCAGGGCATGAATTTGCCGGACATCATCATAGACATAGAGAAGGCCAATGCGAATGGCATTCCTCCTGGAACAACGTCCAATGTGGACGATTCCTTTGGCAGTTTTGATGTGGAAAAGGAGCTGGATGAGCTGCGTCTCAAGACCTGTGTTACGGAGCAGCCGGTTAACGATAGCGATGCCCTGGCGGAGATCCTCCGTCAACCGGAGACTGCACCTCTAATTGGAAGCCAGCCATCGCCTGAACTTCCTCTGCCCAGCCCCATTCTCAGCAGCAACACGGAGACCTTTGGTAATGTTAACCAACCTTCTCAACCAACCCAACCTGCTCCTCCTCCAGTCCTGGACTTCGATCAGAACAACAGCTCCAACTCGAATGAATCCACATTTGCCAAGGAGTACGAGACCTTTATACACAAAATCGAGGGCTCTGAGAGTGAGGCGGAGGACACGAATCCCCAGGATGAGGATGAATATAGAGAGAATCCTAAGCGATTCAAGTTCTACAAGAGAAAGCGACGAACCACTGAGCCGCAGGAGAGCCTCGCAGAAAACAAGGTGGAAGAGGAGGAAGTTCGGCCACTGGCAGAAGTAACCTCAAGTCTCCCAGTGAAAGTCCTCTCCCCCAAGGCCTCGGCAAGAGCCAGCCAGAAGCTCCTGGCCAAAAAGCGACGCAATCGCATCAAGATGCTTAAGATTCTGGAATTCGAGAGTCCAAAGATCAAGTATCGCCACTATTTCAAGGCCCTGAAACTCTTGAGGAAGCGTGCCGCCTCTAGCCGAACCAGGGAGCTGCGACATCTGCTGGTTAGGAAGCAGTTGGCCCGGCACAGAGAGCATCGCCTGCCGCTGATCAAGAGGCTGATCAAGAAGTACATACCCAGCCAGGAGCTGCGTAGTCCGCCCAGTCTCAAGGGGCTGAGTGTCTCGGCCTTGAACTCCTCGGAATTCCGAAGCAGTTTGCTGAGTGTCACCGATCGGGAGACGGTCATCAAGAGTGTCTACAGCTACAAAGACAAGACTGAGGAGGAGGTGAGAGGAGTGCTGAACCTGGAAGAGCAGAGCTTGGATACCATCAAGTCCCTGGAGTTACAGCCAAGCTTTAAGGGATTTGATGACTTTGAGAATACGAATTTGTCGCCAAAAATTAAGCTGAGTGTAGAGGAGGAGGAGGTGGAGCAGAAGCAGGAACAGGAACAGGAGGAGCCAGAAGCTACTGCTATTCCCAACAAAGAACAGCAAATCCAGGCCTGGCTAAGGAATAACCTGGAGGACAACGTCCCATCCACTCCAGAGCCCAGCCAACCCGTGATGAAAATAATCCTTTCCTCCTCCTCGTCCTCATCCTCTGCCTCGAGTTCGAGTTCGAGTTCCAGTAGCTCCAGCTCAGACGATGATTCCAGCAGTTCAACCAGCCAGGAAGGTGGAGAAGTAGCCTCCAGCAGTAGCTCCAGTAGCTCCAGCAGCAGCAGCAGTCCAGCCAGCTCTCCGGAAAGCGACTTCAATGAGCTGGCCGCCCTGGAAAGGGAACTCTCCCAATCCCAAACGAAACAGGAAGAACCCAAGCCAGATCAGTCTCCCCCCGAGATGATTAAAATAGAGAAGACCCTGGAGGAGGGAGCAGAAGACGGGGTCTCCAATCACGATATTGCCAAACTAAAGCAGATCCTGGAGAGCGACAGCGAGGAGCTAGCGAGCAGCTCCCGCTTGGCCAGCGTACCAAAGCTAAGTGACCTTAGTAAGATTGCCTTAAATAGTTCCTTAAAGACAGATGCAGAGTTAGTAGTTCTAAGAGAGAGTGCGTCTCCCAGGGTGAGCCATCCTGCCGCCCGGGAACTGAGCGTGGAGGAGGCTCTGGCGGAGATGTACCAGCAAATAGGCGTGGCCTCCGATCCCGAGGATTTCGAGGGCAAGGAGAATGACGAGGAGCCCGATCACAATGGCCAGGATGTGCTGCTCATCAATCTGGCGGAGATCTTTGACTCCAGCAGCGATCTATATGTGGTTCAGTGCGACATGAACGAGAATATATTGGGTGTGGTGGCCAACGGGGAGGCGGAGGAGGAGGAGGAGGATCAGGGGGACAACCAGCCCAATGAAGATATCCTTCCTCCCGAGGAGGCGGAGCAGGTCAACACCTTGCAACTCATCCAATTGCTGGCGGAACCACAGGCCGAGTTTGATGCCAACACACCCCTGATCCATCACGAGGAGATAATCCGCGAGGAGAAGTCCGATCCGCAGCAGAATCGCCGCCAATTGCTCAAGTATCTGCATGGGAAGTACGTCCAGAGTCGGATCAGTCGCTACCACCAAGCCCATCGCATCCTGCGGAAGTACAAGCGCCAGCGGGCGGCCAAGAAGCCCAGGAGCCGCCGCAGGATCACCTAGGATACCAGCTTCAACCAAAGATATTTCTGGTCCCTGGACAGGATCAGATGTGTGAGGCTAACACCACACACACACACAAGCAGCTAAACTTTTAACCAGAATCTCAAGACTTTTTTTGCTTTTTAAATATTTGGATTTGTTTTAGGAAAAGGAATATTTTAGGGAAATCAAATTAAAAACTTATTTTAATAACTTTATAGAGATATATAGCGAGTATATTTTAGATATCTGTGCAATATTTACATGCAAAATGTCGTGTTTATCTGGAGTAAGCGAATTCGAATCTCGATGAATGGGTTAAGCCTGAGTAAGCAACGTTGGGCGAGGCGGGAGGGTTAATTTCGGGGGCAAAGTCGGGGAGTTCGAGTCGCGTGCAATTAACGAGATATAGTATATATATGTATATATATGTGTGTATGTGTATACCTATGTTATCTTCTAATGTATCAGCGTTTTAGTCGCTCAGCGAGTTGGGCCATTTTAAAATGCTTTTCGCCAAAGGTCAGGCCCAGATTTGAGATACATTGGCATTAAATACATACATATGTATGTATATATATTCGTTCTAGTTGCGTGTAAGCCTCGGCCTTCATAGTTTAATTTTTTTTAGATATAACATATATTGCCACCAAATGCAGCCTAGACCAAAAAGTAAAGATATATAATGTTCAATTTGTTTTGTTTTTTTTTTTTAGAGAAATTCTTCTTAGAGCAATTTGTTATCGTCGGTTTTTATGGGGTTTAGCAAGAGTGTAAAGCTTTAAGCCCGCCCCTATTCCTATACCCTACCAAAAAAAGCACCAGAGTTCCGCGGCACAAGGCCATCCCGAATTGATCCAGGCAGATCTTCGAGGCATTTAAAATATAATTCGTTGCGGAGACCCTTAAGGAATTATCAACGCCCGACTTGTGTAAAATGCGGTTGCGAAATATAAAATATATGAATATATAAACCCAAGGGCAATGCCAACTGTGGAACAGACTTCGGTTGCTGGTTACTTTTTTTAGTCTTAGTAGAATCTGAATGTAATCTAATCTTATAATCGAAACCACCTAGATGTCTTTTCTCTCTCTCGTAACACATTCCAAAGGACCAACTTTTTAGGCAACTTTATACACTAACTATACACTCTACACGAATCAAGAAACTACTGTCTAATGTCTAGCTAAAACCTCTAAATGTACGTTCTTTCGTTTGTAATTTGTAATTTGTTTATAACCTAAATAATACGCTTAATTTTAGTACAAAAGAACAGCAAAATGCAAGAGCTAGCCCACTAAATGTAGCAATTAGTGTTTAGCAGTAAAATTAATATTTATTGCGCAATATGTACATACATGCCCCTATACCCACTTCTCTCACATTCTCCGCAAATGGATATATCTGTATGTATTTTCTAGCCGTACTCTTGTATATCGGAAGGTTTTCATTGTACCCCGTAGCGTTAAGATTTGTGACTATATCAATGTGAGTGTCTTTGAGCAAAAACCAAACAAAAATGAAAATGATATACGAAATACTAAAAAACAAAAATAATGAGAAATAAATGTTTTATGTAAATGTTAAAAGGTGACTTTTGTGGTTTTTATGGGTGTCTATTGAAGGGTTTTTTAAAGAAATCAGTAAGTAAGTAAGTAAAAGGTTTGATCGGAGAGGAAATTTTTGTGAATTTTAACCTTATCAAATTTTGAAAAAATATAAAAAAAATAGTAGAGTAGTGGAAACAATAAATATCTTGTGGTTAAGCGATGCCATAGTAATATTTATTTGAACATCTTAAAAAGTATTCTATTAAAATTCTAAATATATAGAAACCTTTATTTTAAAGACACTTTTTAAAGACCTTAAAACAATTTCTGTGGCTCCACAATTACCTATTTAACCTTTTTTTAATTAAATTAAAACGTAAGCCTCTTACTCGGCTTACCAATAAAATTCCTCCTTCCTCAATGTAACTTTACCCTTTAATTATTATTACCAATTCCAATTACCGAAAACCCTTGTTTTCTATTGTACAGAAATATTGCAATTTATTTTGTAGAATTAAAAAAGAACAGCACAGTTCACAAATCTAGTATTTGCAGGCTAAAAGTAAAAAACCAACTTTTTGGGGTTAGGTTGGCGGCCAGTCCTCCGCTAAATCGTTCTCTATATATCTCCTCCATGTTATCCGGATCATTCATCCCGATCTCTGGCTTTGGTTTCGTTTCTTGGCTCTCCTTCCGAGGGCTCTTTGGTCTCTCTGTCCCACTTTCCATCTCTCTTTCCCTTCGAAGGCTCCGCAACACAGTCTCCATAGTACGGGATCTGCCCGATCCACTGAAGCGTCCAGCTACTACTCGAAGTAGCGCTTCTTAAGGTCCGGCGGATAGGTCACATAGATGTAGTGCTCGTTCTGACCCAGACCCGCCTCCTGCTGCACAATCTCGTGCGTGGAGGCGGAGGCACGTAGGGATTGCTGCGAGGAGCCCACATGGCGATGCCTCGTCTCCAGCGGCCGCGGGTGCGTGTTGTAGTGCCGCTGCTGGGCATCGCCAGGAGCACCCGATCCCGGTGCCCCGGCTCCTGCTGCTGCCGATGCTAACACCGATCCTGAACCAGCCACCATGCTGGTGGCAATGGGGCGCGAGGAGCTACTTGTATAGTCGCGTCGGTCTAAAATGTCCTGTGGGTAGGCCAGGCTCGTCGAGTGACGATGCTGCAGGTGGGGTGGATGACCCGGGTGCTGGCGATGGTGCAATGGCGTGTTGGCGTTGGAGGAGCTGGTGCGCACGGCCCCTTGGGTGGGTGTGCCCACAGCCACCACCGGACGCTGATCGCCGATGTAGTGCCGCGGGCTGTGCCGATGGTATTGCACCGGATCCGGATACAAATCCCTGGCGGAGGCCGCCTGTTGCTGTTGCTGCTGCTGGTAGTAGAACTGCTGCTCCTGGAGCAGCTGCTGCTGGTGCTGCTGTTGAGCAGCTATCCCGCCGGCGTCCAGGTCGAGGTCGTGCCGCGTGGCATAGTCCACATGGTAGTGATGACCCACTGCTGCTCCGGGCATGTAGATGCTCCCGCCGCTGCCGCCGATGGCTCCCTGGCCGTAGTAGTGGTTGGCGTTGATTGTCGTCTCTTCGGAGCTGAAACAGATGACTTAGGTTCGCTCAATCTCAATGGGAGAAGGCCCGGCACACGGCGCACACTTACTCGAACAGGATCCATATAATATAGTAGCAGAAGCAGATGCCAGTCGACAGCACGAAGATCAGGATCACGATCAGGCCCCAGGGAAAAGCGCGCGGCTCCAGGGGGCCATCCTCCCAGTAACGGTCGCAGGTCAGATACCAGCACACAGCCTTGTTCATCTCCTCTGCAGGTCAGGAGGTTTCAAAAACCATTAACAAATACCTCCTCCCACACTCACCTTCCATCTCCTTGAAGGCCTGGTCCGACATGGACAGCAGCAGGCCACCGATGCAGCTCCTCAGCAGCAGCTCGCAGCGGGTCTTGAGCTTGCTCAGCTCCTCCGGCTTGCAGTTGGCCCTGGCCTTGTTGCCATTCCCATTGGCACCCGATCCCTCCTCCGTTTTGGCCGGATCCACGGACTGGCCACTGCCCTCGGCTTGTCCGCTGCCCTCCTCCTCCTCCTCGTCGTCATCGTCGTCCGTCTCGTTCTGCCTGCTGGCCTCGGGCTCCGCAGCGGCGGATTTGAGGTGCGCCTTGCCCAGCTCCTTGAGCTTGTGGAGGAGCTTCTCGCCCGCCGACTTGGGCCGGGCCGCCGAACCGTCCTCCGGTGTTGCATCTAGGCGAAGGGGATTGGCTGTGGTGGATGGACGCTCTCGAGGGAGGTGGTGGGAGTTCTGGTTGTGGTGGTGGTGGGAATGGGGATGTGTTCGCTCACCTGCCGGCGACTGGTCCTGCTTGCTGCTGGCCTGGCTTGGCTTGTCTTGGAGTAATTGACGGTTTTGTACTTTGGCGGCACGCGAGGCACCCAATGTGGAAGTTCTGCCAAGAATCAAAGAGTTAAATAAATAATTACAGGCCTGGGGGGTGGGGAATTCCACTTACCTTGGTATTAAGCTCAAGTAGGCGGCATTTGCTTTGGCCAAAGCGGAGTTCTGGCCCAGGGAGTCGCCCCAGACCTCGATGTCGGTGACAATGTGCTGGTCCCCGAACTTAAGACTCGACGCATCCTCCGTCTCGAACACCTCGCAGCGCATAATGTCACAGAAGTCGGCCAGGCAAACGGCATCCTCCGCCTGGGAAAGGGTTTAAAATAAATTTACATTAAAATTTTAAACTTAAATTTAATAAATAAATTTCTAGGACAAGGCATCGGATAGAAGACTTGTGCTCTTAGGAAATAAATATAATATGATAAATATAACTACAATTAAATATATATAATAAATATAATTATAGAAAATATATCGAAAATGTAGTTTTTATGATATCTCAATATTATCCCCAATCCTCCCTTTAATCTCACCTCATTGATGATGCTCTTGTGTCGCGTTTCAAAGTGTAGATCCAAGTGCTTCTCCTGGTAGAAGCTCTTGCCACACTTCCTACACGTCCACTGAGTGGGTCTATCCCTTTGCTTGGCATCCTGTCTGGGGGCAAACACATCCCGGAAAGGATGCAGCGGGCACTCGAGGGGCAGCTTCACCTGCAAGCCACATAAATCAATGAATACAAAAACCCAATTTAAAGAATTAAAGCTAACCTGATGCTTGTCCAAAATGGGTGTCCACTTGGAGCGCACTATCTTGCGCACCAGCCGGCTGTTATCTCGCGAACAGAGCATCCTGAGGACATTCGTCGGCGGCCATGGTATCAGCAGCAGAAAGTAGACCAGTGCAATCTAAAAAATAAAGCATAAAATGCGAATGGATGAGCGCCTGCACGCAACTTTGCCGGCTGACCTAAAACCACCCTGCCCTGCCTTTGCTCCCTTCTGTGTGTGTTTTTTTTTTTGGGTCACTTAAAGTTAAAGGGACAACCCCGCAGAAAATCGATAGTAAGAACTGGGAAAAGAGTGCGGTCGCAGGACCCGGGGAAATGGGAGTTCCAGGGAAGGAGCTCCCCCGCCACTTACCTCGAAATGATGATATTTAGGCGACATTCATACTATGTATTTGTTGTCGATGTTGTTGTCTTTTTTATGCTCGGGCCGCAGGTGTAAGGAAATCCTTTGAATGTTTTTCCTAGCCTTTTTTCTAGGTTATGTTCAAGCTAACGGTGCTTTTTCGGGGGGACCAGGTGCGCTTGGGTTGTAAGGCAAAGTACTGTAGAAACACTAGGAGCTGCTCCAGTGATTGGTTCTGTGAGTTTCGGTTTAGCTTGCTTGTAAAAAAATAAAAGCCTGAGAAGACTAAGCTTGTCCTACGTCCGCACTGCTGAAAATTTCTTCGCTCTCTGAAGGCGAACTTTCGCCACTTCCTGTGGTGCTCTCTCTCTCTCTTACTCTCTCTTTTCCCGTTGTCCTGCGCCAGCAAAGGACAGCTGTTTGTAAGGTTGCTTCCGGGTAAAAGTTATCGATACCCCGATTCAAGGATTTTCAATTTTAATATAATTTTTTACCACTTATTAATTAGTTTATTTTACTAAACAAATCATAAATAAATTTTATGCGTCCTTACATGCACATGTAATTTGTAATCAAAAATTATTTTATTTTACTAAATAAACAGGCAGTGGAGGGTTCATAATTGAATTTAAGGGTTTTTAAATTCAACTGTCATTTTAAATATTTATTTTATATATATTTTTTTACTAAATAAATAGACAGTGGAGGGTTTGTAATTGAAATCTGTTTTATTCTCGTGTGTTTTGTGTTGGTTGGTTGTTTGTCTTTGCAATTCCTTTTGTGTTAGCCAAGAATCGCCATCCTTCAATTTTCTCCTTTTTTCTATTTTACAAAATTCTAAACTAAAATTAAATTGGTTTTTATGGCAACAACTTTTTTGAACAAAGTCGTTGCTTGAATTTGGGGGGCGTTTCCAAATCGAAACCGCCCCCAGCTAGGCATTTTTAAATACTAGAGTACAGCCACCGAGCGTTGCAGTTTCACAGTCCATTGTAGATGCGATTGATGGACGATTGGTCGAGTATTTTCTTGAGCGCTAAAAGGAAAGAAAAAAATAGTTAATAATGGAAACAGGAATCCAAAGATGTCAATCAACACTGAAATGAGACACTCACATTCCTTGTCCTCCTCCGTTAAGTCCTTCTTGGGGAACTCCACATCAAAGGTTATGTACAGATTGCCCGTTAGGTTGTTGTTCTCAAAGTTGGGCATTCCCTCGCCCTTCTTGCGGATCCTAGCGCCCGGCCACGTAATCTTCTCTCTCGTAATGGGCACCAGATGGCCGTCCAAATGCTTAATCTCCATGGTGAAGCCCACAAGGGCGTCCTGAAGGCTGATGGTCACATTGGTGTAGAGATCATCTTCCTTGCGGAGGAATCGCGGATGGGGCATCTGTTGGACGCGCACAATGAGATCGCCCGGCTCGCCATCGATGTGTGGCTCACCCTCGGCCACAAACCGTGTCTCCTGGCCATCGACCATGCCCTGCTCCACCTCGATTTCGAGGGTGCGTTCCTCGTTGACGAGCTTCACGTTGGGGCACTCATCGCACACGGTTTGCTGGATCATTTGGAAGCGGCCGGGACCCAAATTCCGGGTTACCATCTCCTGGCGGCAGTTGCACTTGCGCGTGCCCGAGGCGGGCTTCATAACGGGCTTGTTGCGCACAATCTCCACGAAATTGCCCGAGTATAGCTCCTCCAAAGATACGAACATGTTCATGACAATGTCTGCGCCGCGTGGTGTGTCCTGCTGATGTGGATCACCGTTGCCAAAATGGAAGCCAAAGTCCCCAAAGAAGCTGGAGAAGGGATCACCGCCATGGTCCATCATGCCCTCCTTCTTCAGGCACTCCTCGCCGCAGCGATCGTAGGTCTTGCGCTTGTCGGCATTGGACAGCACTTCGTAGGCGGCGCCCAAGTCCTGGAACTTGGTCGAGGCCTCCGGGTCGTCCTTGTTCTTGTCCGGATGCAGCTCCTTGGCCAGGCGGCGGTACGCCTTCTTGATCTCGTTCGTGTTGGCATTGCGCTTGACGTTCAGAATCTTGTAGAAGTCCCGGCCGGCCAGCGCCTCGTCCACGAGCAGCAGGGCCAGCTGCACCAGCACCACGTACTTAATCACCTGCATTTTCCTGTTTTCTGTTGCTTCGGCTCGCTCAATGGCAGTAATTCATGCTGTTTTTCCGGGTTAAATGAAACGTAAATGCTGGCAAAAATTTTATAGTTGTTGCTGTGCTCGTGGGACGCCCTGATTGGCTGCCGGCTTGCCAGAGTTGCCAGTCCGTGGAGACACATCGATACCGATATCGATGTCATCGATAGCTGACATGATGCCAGGGCATCTTCAATCATTGCCCACCACAAGATGTTATGGTATATTTAAATTCATGGGACATGGTCAATATATTTGATGCGATCGGCATACCAGAAAAACGGATTTCCATA